>SMJT01000012.1:2800719-2930128 GCA_004349715.1 Crucihimalaya himalaica
CATTGATTTAACTCGTTGTCAAGCATCGTCAGTGCTGCAAGAAATTTGTGAGACCTTTTAGTATGTGCAAATTTATATATTTCGTTCTTGGTGAACTTGGAACAAGCTAATAAGCCTAATATCATTTTTGGTGAGTCTGACACATGTGATTATTCAAGTATTCTCACTTAATGATTTCCTGTGGTAGAAACTTTTAGCTACTTGTGTTTTGGCTAAGAAAATTTAGAACGTCTGCTTCGACGGTGTTTCCAATCTACCCTTAGTTAATTTTAAGGGAAATGCATACTGTGGTCATGAACTGTGAGAAATCAGGCGGCAAAGAATTACCTTAATTATCAACTTGTATATAGAACACATTCTTTCAAAAAAGTCAATGGACATTCTGAGAATTGGATCGGGACCTCTCGCAAGCTAAGTGAGAATCATATCAGTAGACCAAATCTTTGATTGTTGATGTATTTCGTTTGAACTACCCATTTTTGAAAATTTTATTACCATTATCTTTAGTTTGTTTGTTTCTGAACTTTGTTAACTTAGGCGTTATCCTTTATATTTCATTTCCTTCAGCTTGTTCTTGGAGATTTCTGGCATCATAGCGCTTTGCAGTGGTGAATTGTGTCTGATATTATCTGGTTGGAAATCTCAATCATATGACCTAAAAGCAAAGGTATGAAAGCAAATCTCTATCGCAATTATCTGATTAGAAATCAATATAATGTTGCCTGTTGGTGAAATTCTAGGGACTGGTCAACTGTTGAGTAGAATATGATCTTTTAAGCTTAGAGGACACTATTGTAAGTTAACAAAATTAATGGCATACCAAACCAAACATACACTTTCAAAAAAACCAATGGGGCATTCCGAAAATCGAACTCGGGACCTCTCGCACCCAAAGCGAGAATCATACCACTAGACCAAATGCCCAATTGTCGATGTAATCCATTTGTAGCAACTGATCTTGAAAATTCAATTACCCTTATCTTCTGTGTATTTACTGAACTTTATTAACTTGGGTGATATACTTTTTCCTGCAGCTCATTCTTGGAGAAACTGGCAGCATTTGCGTTGTAGTTGTAATCTTGGTATCTGATGTTATCTAGTTGGAATGGTTCAAGAAGAGTTTACCTTTGTGCAAACCTGAATCAGCTTACCTGAAATTAAAGGTATGTAATACAATCAGAATATATAAACCAATATTTTTAATAGTGATGGAGCTCCTTCAACTCCTTGACAACCCAAAACCTCGATATATCCTGCAAATCTCTATATATATATTAGAAAGACAAAAAGCCTAACCAACAAAAATAGAGGTGAAGTCTTTGAGCCCAAACGCTTGTATCAGTATCTTGCAATGATGCTTGTAATTTACTGATGGGGAAATTCTAGGGATTGGTCAATTGTTTAGTTGAACATGACCTTTGAAAATATGGCACCATAGGAAAAAGTTGTCAATGTTGTTGACAAAAAATGTAGCTGGCATTCAGAAACATTCATTGTAAAAAAGTCAATGGGGCATTCCGAGAATCGAACTCGGGACCTCTCGCACCCAAAGCGAGAATCATACCACTAGACCAAATGCCCTATTGTTGATGTTCAAAAGCATATCCACACTCATAGAAAATAGGTGTGTGCACGATTATCCCGGCTGGAGGATTTCGTTCTTCGTGAACTTGGCAACATGTGACACTTGTAACTATTCACCATCTAAATACCTTTGGTTGAAGTGACATGATTTCTGGTTAAGAAAGCATAGCACATACTTTAAAAAAAAAGTAAAGGGGCATTCCGAGAATTGAACTCGGGACCTCTCGCACCCTAAGCGAGAATCATACCACTAGACCAAATGCCCAGTTGTTGAGCAATTTTGTTATAGAAACCAAAAGTTAACATGTGAAGTCATTGTTGAATCTAGTTCTCTCTCTTCTTTTTTTTTTCCTGTCAAACTGTTGAATCTAGTTCTCTTAGTTGCGCTTCAGGGATGAGTTATTTTAGTATTCAGAGCTAATGGATCTGATGACAAGGATACAACTTGGATCTTGTTTATTAGTTGTCTTTTAACAAAAACAATCTTGAAAGTCATAATTAATGTATAATGTGCTTTACTCTGATTTAAAATGACTAGGTGGCCTTTGGATGTTTGGAGAGTGAAACATTTTGTTCGGTGGAATGCGATGCAACCCTGGCAAGTTCAATTGGTTCTTCAAATTTGATTGCCTCTTATCTTCTGCAAATAGCTTAGTAGAAGTTTTCTCCAAGACAATCAACATATTTTCGTTGATCTCAAATCGAGCATCATTAACTAGATTCAGGCTCTCGTATGCTAAGACAATTTCAACAACACTAATGGAACATATATGAACGGAAACACATTCTTATGGAGGAAATTTGTAATAATCATTTGCTTGTGTGCTTTTTATTTCTCTCGACTCCGAATCTTCAAAGACTACCAAATCCTTTGACAAGTCTATCTAAATCAACAAATGAGCTTCCTTTCGCCTCTAACTTCCGCCGTATCTCCTCCGCCCGAGCAGCCACTTCACGTCCACCCTCACCCATTGATTCATCTATGATCCGGCCCAACTGATCCGGGTCCGGCACTGTTTCATCCCCTTGGCAAACCTGAACTGCCACACCCAAATCCTCCACAAGCAACCTCGCGTTCACAAACTGATCTGCCTCCATTGGCCAACACAACACCGTGACTCCACTCGTTATAGCTTCAAGCACCGAGTTCCATCCACAGTGGCTCAAAAACCCTCTGACCGCCACGTGTGACAACACCGCACGCTGCGGGACCCACCCTCTAACGACTGTTCCTCGACTCGATACCCGATCCTCGAATAGCTCGGGTATCGGGTCACTCTTAGCCACCCAAACGAACCGGGTCATGCTCTTCTCAAGTCCAAGAGCCAGAGCATCACACTGCTCTTTGGTCAACGCCTTTTGACTTCCGAAGCAGATGTAAAGCACAGTACCATCAGGACATCCGTCAAGCCAACTCAGCAGTGGATCGGATTTACCCACACCACCCGGATCCAGCCCAATTGAACAAAGCGGGCCAACTCCGAAAACCCGATCATGACCTACCCTCTGTTTCACGTAATCCAAGTACTCTTCTTCCAAACACTCAGCCGTATTGAAAACACAACCATAGCTCATAAAATTCATCAAGCTATCATCTTTGAAGCTTCTGATATCTGGTGAAGGAGATCGAAGGCAGCGCCGAACCACAGATGGAAGATGCTCCTCCTTGAAAACAGGGGAACCAGGAAGATCCAAGAAATGAACCGGATCCGTTGACTTGACTACATCGATATTCTCAAAGCAGAACTGTAGAACCGAAACTAAAAATGCACCGGAGGAGAAGAAAGCGAAGCGAGGAACACCGATCTGATCGCAAAGTTCGTGTGTCCATCCAAGGAAGAAGTCAGAGATGAGAGCAACCGGAGGATTTGGATGAGAACGGAACCATTGGATGATAGGGTCACGAAGCTGACGAAGAGAGGCTATGATTGGGAGATTACCGGAGTTTCCGATGTCTTTTACGTTCTCAACGCCGGGAGGGAGTGAAGGATGAGAACGAAAAGGGAAAATGATGGGACATACAGAGGAGGGATGAGCAGAGAGAAGAGTTGAGAGGTATTGGAGGTTTCCGGTGGTGACAACGACGGAGACGTTGACTCCGTGAAGACAGAGTTGGTGAGTAAGGTCTAGTAGTGGAAGTAAGTGGCCTTGTGCTGGGAATGGAAACACCATGATGTGTGGTTTCGGAGTCTCTGGCACCATTGCTGTGTGATATGTCTTGTTTTTTTTTTTTGTCGACCAAGTGGCAAGTGATACGTCTCTGTTTTGTTTCTATCTTTAGCGTTTTATACTTTAGCCTTTTGTAACTAGTTACTGACTGTGGCCACATACTATAATGGGTAGCTGTAGCCCGGCCCAACAAATTCAAAGGCCTTTTGACAAAAAATAAATTAAATTTTGGGTTTAATACTAAAAAAAACCCATCAAATACGTCATTTGCAACTTAACCCTCCAATTAAAAATAATGCAGGTCAATGCCGCTAAATTAAAAATCACTCATAATATAACCTTTAGACATATATAGGTTTTACAAATCGTGTACTTCCGTATATAAGTTATCAAAACTACGTAGTTTTGACTATTGAAAGATTTTAATTTTCATTAATAAAAGATCTAAAAATTTAAGAGTTTAATACAAAAAAACCATCAAAATCGTCTAGAGAGTTAGGTTCCAAAAAGGACAACTTTAAATAGTGTTTTTTGTATTTAACCCTTAAATTTTTAGATTCTTTATTAATAAAAATTAAAATTTTGGGGATCCCTTAGTAATGAAAATTAAATTTTTAGGGATCCTTTAATATGAAAACTATATTTTCGGGGCTCCAATTTACACAATAATTTAATTTGTGGGTCCAGTTGTAAATTTCTTGTCCTTTTAGTTAAGTTTTTTTTTTTTGTTAAATGGTGATGGCCGATGGGCCTGGGTAGGTGTTAAATAATTAGATAGGTGTTTAGAACAATATGTCTTGGGACCTCTTGTACCCTAAACTGCTCTGCTGCTTGCATTATCAAGACGAGCGTGCAAGTCTGAAACCAAGGTATGTAGAAATGCTTAGTCAATTGTTGACTTGAACATGATTTTTGAAATTTTGGCACCAGACCAAGTCTTTAATACAATTGAGCTGGTATTCAGAACGTAGATTATTAAAAAAAATCAACGAGCCATTTCGAGAATCGAACTAAGGGACCTCTCGCACCCAAAATATTAACAAAATTTGATTCATATGGTAAAGAAAATTAATTAGGAAGCTGTCTCCCAGATTTTTGTCCACTTAGTTGACTCTTCAGCTGTTTGGTCTTAAGAACAACATAGCAGAGTGACAGATCTGATCTGCTTCAATCGATTTTTTCATTTTTCATATTGACCAAATAATCTTCTAGAAGTTAGTTAAAAGTATGTTGAATGACATGTTCTTTATTTCTCGCAAGAGCATCTGACTTCAGTTAAAAGATCCATAGGCACATTGTTCTAATAGGTCTGAGATCAAACTCCGTGTACGTAGACCAAAAGCTTAGGTCTCCTAAAGAAGCTAAGTGGTCCATAAAGTCATCACTCATCACTCACACAGACAAGCAGGAGTGCCTAAATGAATCAGAAACGGTATCAAAATTAAGATGGATGATAAACCTTTTAAGTTAGGGATCAAATTCAATAAAATATAAACAATGAGAAAACAGCACATGTATGAAGTGACACACTAGAGTGAAAAGAGAATTGTGTCTAAATCGTCTTAATTTTACCCCAAACATTGATCTTCAACATTTTCTTAGGTTGTATGAGTGCTACAATATTTAAGCATGTTGTCGTAATTTAGTGAGTCATTAGAGTCACATTAACAATAAAGTATTGACCAAGGATCCCAGCAAGAATTCTAATAGTAATATCACTATGTTTGTATCTAGTCCCAAGTATTAGAAATAGTACTCCAAACATTCTAATTCTTTAAAGCCCTTTAAATTCTAATCCCAATGCATTAGAGGTTTTTTTTACTAGTTCTGTTTAATCCAAATAATATTAGAATAATGTAAGCTTTAAATATCAATTATGTCATTTGACATTTTTTTAATATAGAATCTCAACCAAATACACTTGAGAGAATGTTGTTAGGAATTCTATTTTCTTTGGCCTACTCTAATTCCTATAACAGGATGTTTCTCGAAAACTAATCTCTCTTACTTAGGAAATTGATATTCTTACACACAAATAAACAAGCTTGTTCTAAAGTTCATAATACACGTGTGAGATCAGTGGTCACTGATTCATAGGCTTTTCATATACGTTTCACTTATTCCCGATGGGATTAATTTAACAAATTTATTTTTTCTCCATCTTTTGTCAACTACTAAGTGAGCGGCTTAAGATGCATAACATCAAAGATTCATCAGATATTTAACATTTCTATATTTCTGCAATAAAGTGTGAGAAAGTTGCACGTATATATAGTGCACGACAAAATACGTAAAATCCTAGTATTATATAGAATCGAGTCATGTAAGCAAATTATCATAAAAATACTTATAAGTATTTTATATACATGGTGCACTCAAACATGGACGCATGACTGGTTTATATACAAATTTAAGGCAACCGCCTAGAACATCGTGATGGCCATCTTTGTGGTGTCCTCTACCATCCACCACCATCTATGCGACCGACTCGCTGTTCAAGTTGTTCAACAGTCAAACTTGATCACCCGCCTCTATAATCGTTTGGCCGAGTTATGTAAAGCCAATCTAAATCGGAGGCTTGTCTCACATGGTCTAATCATGCAAGAGTTTTGAGATTTATGCAAGAGTTTTGAAATTTACAAAGCAAGTCGTGGACATATATGGTTGCAATCAATTTGAACAACACATTCGAAGAACACGTGATTTCTCATCGAATGGAGAAATTATAACAACTTTTTTTAGGATAAGCATCATTCATGACACGAACATACGATGATTTTTCAGTGGTGTGAAAACAAACTTTAGGGTTAGAAAGGGTGTCTAAAAGTTTAAGAACTCTTTAAACGAAATTGCCATAAGCAATACTCTTATTATATAAAGAAAGTAACGAGTGTGTGAGTCACATTAATCGATAATACGTTTATTCATATGAAAGTATCTCTACTACTTTTATGTTGAAAATTATTTTAAACTATATTTCATCAACAGCGACTAACGTACTTCATTACAAGTCAACTTTCACTCTTCTTAGTTGTCCCTCGAAAAATCCTTCTTATTTCTAATCGTGGCATGCTCACTAGATAATGTAGACGAGTTATGAGGTTAACTATTTAACTAAAATTAACAACCCTTTACCCGTATACAGAACGTTGAACCAATTTTTGAAATATTCCTAAAATAAGTACGTAGGAAAAAATTTCAAAATTTCTCTTCCTCAAATCGAGATATGAGTGTTTGATAAAATGAATAGGAAGTCACACCATAGTTATATAAAAAAATCAAGTCACATTAGTTAAATAATTTTTTTTATTTTAAAAAAACTGATAATAAACAAAGATAATAACAAAACAAAAATGGAAATTGGAAAATTGCATGTGAAGAAGGGAAATTAGGGCATTGAAGAGAAGACATGTTGGTGTATTTACTAATGCGAGCATTTAGTGAGACTGCAAAAAATGAGCGCAATTTTAGCTTACAATCTTACAACCTCTTTCCTATAACCCATTTCTCTTGCTCCCTCTCTATGTACCTTTCATTTAATGCATCACTCGCAACATATAATATAATGATATGCTATAGAAGTATCTATATCAAGTATTAGAGTGAGTTCAATAAAAGAAGTCTTTTGTTGGTCGTTTAGCTAGCCATATATATATAATTTTTGTTTGGATTGCTTCAAATCAATTACGGTGAATTGTGTATCACAAAAATAATTAAGTTGGAATTTCATTGATTTTATTTATAATATAGTTGTACATATGTCAATTTTCACATGCTCACACGTCTTGAAATGTCAAAATAACACATCCGCAATATATCATGGAGCTAATTAGATGTTAAAACACTATATGAAGAATTTATTACATAATTAAGATGATATCAGCTTTCAAGCTAACAAACTATATATTAATGCATTGAAGTGATCGTACATTTTAATGACATTTTTGGGTAGGGACAAATTGGTTGTAGCATAGGAAGCAAAAGATTGAATCCGGAAGGAAGATGAAAACAAAAATAGAAAACTTTTAAATCTCAACATATATATATATATATCAAACACTTATCGCTTCAGTACTATTCGGTATGGATCACGCATCCATCACTCCCCACCCCTAAATAATTGCTCCTACAAGAAACTCATCTCTTTCTCTTTTTTATTTTCTCTATTTTTATATTATTTTAATGAAAATATTAGGATATTTCTATTAGAACATTTCCAACCCCACTCTAAATCCTACGCCAAACTTTATTTTATAGTAAAATCTCTTTCAACCTCACTCTATTTTCAATACCAAAATAGTATAAACTTATATTTTTACACCAAATATAGAGTAATCCTATTTTCCACTCAATTTTGGAGTTGAACTTTTTTATTTATAAACTAATCTTTAAAATTTCAAATTATTTGCTTTTGAGAGTTATCATAATTTATTTAACAAACAAAATATCAAAATTGTATAATATTTTTAAATTAGAAAATTTTAAGACATAAAATAAAATCATAAACTTATAATTAATTTTAAAAACATTTAAAAACTGACATTAAAAATACATAACATAAATTAAAACAACATAATAGTGATTTAATGAGCTAGTAATTTAAATCTACTTTGTTTGATATTTTTATGTGATGTAATGTGTTTTTTAATATAATGTATAATTTTAAATATTATTATAATTTCTGAATGTTTTGAAAGAAAAAAATAATGGGTTAGTTTGTAATATTTTATAAATAAAGTGTATTATTAGCAATAAGTAACAAAATATAAAATAAGAATATACTTAGAATATTTTTTTTGGAATACAAAATGGTGTAATAGATTAAAGAAATTCAATTGTGTTTTAGAGTTACTCTATTTTAAAAAGAAAAATGGTGTATTACATTGAAGATGCTCTTACTACGCTTTCTTACTTCTATATAAACACTCTTGCTATTCTATATCACCACTTGAATCCAAATATTTCTAATATATTAAATAGTGTAAAACTCAATTACAATGTAGTAGAAGCTCAAAGAAACAAGACTTCCTATTTTAAAGATCTTAAAATACTTAGTATTGTTGATTTATCAATGAAAATATTTTCCTAATAGTTTAAAATATTATTAGAAAAACGATTAATTTAATATTCTGCTTTGAAACCATCGTAATTATATTTAGAACATATCTTGAATTCGAACACTGACTATGAACTAATTTAACATTTTTTTATCTATGATTAGAAGAAGACATGCATCTTTTTTTTTTCAAGGAATGTGAATATTATTATAAATGAAAAGTTGAGGTTTTACAAAAGAAGAAGACATGCATCTTGCGTAAGTTTTTTTTTCATCTGGATTTTTTAGAAATATTAAGGAGGATTAGAGTTTGAAATTTCTTGGGTAGGTTAATTTATGGAATTTCTTGGGTGCAAAGGAAATACAATTATTTTCCATAATAAAAAGTTGGATGTACTTTGTTGAGCTTTTAAGGTTTTCATTCGCTTGTAGTGGTCCCAATATGTAAAACACATGTCAAATTGATTGCTGTTTGAACAACCCACTGAAATCTAGGGTTCCTCCATGACGCCAATAATATTTTTTATAATAAAACTGAAAGATGAATTGTATAGTGTATAGTGTATATCTAAGCAAACATATAATTGTACCACAGCATATTAAGTAATCGGAGAGTGTGCTTATGTTATAGATGAAAAATGAGTAAACCAACCCAATCCAATAGGCAATAATAGCTTTTGAAATGATAGATTTTAAAATTGTTTTTCTTAACAGATAAAACATTCATAAAGCTTTTTTCAATATCCAGATAAAATATTATTCCAACAAACAAAATAGGTTTACCAATACCTAGATACTCCTAAAACATATAGAAAAAAGCAGGTTTTTTTTAATCTGTTAGACAGGTTAATATAGACCTACACGCATGCAGGATATCGTTAGTTAGTAACCTTGTATTGGTATGTAGATTGTTGTGGATGTAAATCATACTTGTATAAGATCGTTGGTTAATTACTTAAAAAAAGTTCAAGTACATCGAATTGTTTATTCTTTGCTTAAATAAAGCGAAATGTTTAATTGTTTCATGAGAATAGACAGAGATATAGATATTTAAACTGTTGCATTGATCTCCATTTCCTGATTCCTCAGCCGAAGTTAAGCTGCAAAGGCCCGAGCACCAAAACAGCTCAGCATAAATTCTAGTATTTTTTAACTCGAGAAAAAGTACTATTTAATGGAAACATTTCGTTTCAATATTCATATAACTAAAATTATTCTCTTAAAAATAAGACCAATAACTAATTTTGTTTTGCTTTGAAATCTTTAATGAAATTGGACCAGTCCTCGGAACGAGAATTGGCGATATATGTTACTTAAAGATGTATTTAATTAACACGGATAACTGGTTGTATCATATAGAGATGCTGCATATTGTTTCACTATATACACAGATTTATACAATTTATAAAGTATGAATGTTTAACGTTAGCCCATACAATTGTTAATAGTAAGATAAAGCTCTCGCATTTCGTTTATCTTTGAAATAAATGCAGACGAAAAGAATCTTAATACTTCAAAAGAAACTGAAGATTATTAATACAGTACATTATTAATGGGAACGATCATCAACAAAGACCCTCGAGTCAATCCAAAAAAAAACGATCTTAATTTCCTTGCAATTACTATACACCACCACCCATCCTGACCTCTTAAAAATTCGTATTTTTCCCATTAATACTTGTTTTTTCTCCGAAGTATTAATTATTACATCATAAAACCCCTAAAATCGTGTTTGGTTAATCGATTCCTCTTCTGCAGAGACCGAAAGTCCAGAAATTAACTCCATAACATATAGTTATATTTAAAAAAATACAAAAAAGATAAAAATATAACCCATCTTGTTTTAATTAATAAATATCCACTACGAAATAAAATGTGAGAAAAGAAGTAAAATTACAATCTTTCTGTCTGGTTCTAATTAATGTTTTTTGAGATGTCAGAAGAGAAAATAATAAAAAGGAGAAAAATCTTAGTTCAGAACCAAACATGGATCACTTTCAAAGAATCTGTTGTTTCAATTTCTGAAGAAATTTGAGTTCGTACGTTTGAACTGCAGAAGCAGTTTGGATTTTAATGCAAGAACTGTAAGGAAGAGAGGCATGGGGTTGCATTAATGATCACTTTGAGTGTCTTCCGATCTCTTACTGTTTTCTACTAGCAATGTGAATAATAATTAAAATTATAAAATACGAAGCAAACTGTAATTTGCATGCGTACGTTACAGAAAAATTGTATTACTCTTAATTTAATTTTGTAATATGAATTTAAAATTAATCTTTAAAATTTATTTTAAAATATATAATGATGAATTCAGTACTCATATTCTAATATGAATTTAAGATTTTAATATGAATTCAGTACTCATACTCATATATAATATGAATTCAGTACTCATATATAATATGAATTTAAGATTTTGTGGTATATATAAAAAAAAACCATAAATGATGAATTGTTCAGCGAATTCAGCATTCTCCACATGATATGATATCAATATCCTCATTTGAGGGTGAAACATGGTTTGCGGATAATTCCAGTGAAGCTCTCTCGGATTATCACGATGGTTTAATAGATAGTGTGAATGCAGATTTGCCAATAATTGTCTCAAAATGGATAAATTTTTGGAAGAATGAATATGCAACAAGTGATCGGATTGCATCCTAAATTTGAAGATGGTTTAATTGATTTGTTGGGTCTTCAGGGAGTCCTCGAGTATTTTTACTTCATTTGGGCAATGAAATGTCTAGTACATTATACTACGTTATATTTATAAAAAAATCCACTTTGTGAAAGATTTAATGTATATGGTATGTGATACTTCACACCGAAAGGATCCACCGACTTTTGCTTGTAAATTGACAAATTTAGAGATGATAAAGAACTTAATTCAAGAATGTGTGTTGATCTATGAAACCTTGCTCTATCAATGCAAAAGTGAGGATTTCTTTATTCGCTCTTGGAATGCAAAAGGGCCTTTTTCCATGATTTTCTTGCTCACAATGCTCGCATTTGAAATTTAATATTTATGTTTGTAAATTACTTATGTTCTATATATATTAGTTAGGTTACGATAAATATGTTTATTGAACCACTAAAGAAAAAAAGTGTTTTTTGAAATAATTTTAAAAAATTGAAATATTTTTCAGAAAGGGAAAATGTAGTCAAATCAATATATAAAATAATGAGTATCGATCGAGCGAATATGTGGAGAAATTGAATTGTTCTTATAGTTTTGGCATAATCGTATAGAAAATTGAATGAAAACAAAATACGTCTACATAAACGCTCATGATATAACTAATCAATTGACTGTGGAACACATTTAGGATTTCCAAAACTGTCTTCTATTTGTTATTGGAGTGTTGGTCAATCCATCAGTGATTTAACGTTAACAGTAGACTAGTAACCGACTAGCACAATTTAACGTAATATAAACACTAAAATTGTTTTTTATTGTTAAATGTTAATGCCTTTTTAATATCCACCGCTGATACAGTAATTTTTTATAAATTAATATTTGATAAGAATAAACATTATTAAATAATACTTTTTTGGGTTTAAACTGGTACAATATAAAATTAACACAATTCAATAAAATAATAAAATAATAATTTTATAAAATAATAATTTTTTGAAACTCCTTTATAAATATACGATCCTGATAGTATTATAAATAAATAATTCTATGAATTTATACAAATATAACTAAAATAATTTTATAATTCTAATATTGTTTGTATTTTTGTATAATGTTTCTTTATATTGTATTACATATTCTCTGGTGTGTTACATTTGTAAAATTCCTTAAAAATTTTGGATAAAAGTTTATAAACTATAATTTATTTTACGTGTCTTATTGGTTCCATATAAAATATAAATCATCGTCAACTTCTTTAACATTGTTTGTTCAAACTAAGATTGAAAAATTGATATCACATCCTTTAGAACTAGTATCTTTTTAAAATATTGTTGTGAAAATTTTTTAATAACAGATTTTTTAAACTAAAAAAAATCTCTTTAAATTAGTAACTCAATAATTTAATAAAATTTCATGGTCTTAACATCAATAATTTAGCTCGAGATGCCATTAAAGAAACTAACCCCTAAAACAGTTCTTATTCTATCTTAATTAAAATTTTAAACCAGAGACAAGCTTAAAACGTTGTTTTTACTTTTTGATGAAATCAAATCATACTTCTTGACTGAGTAGTTAATATAAAACGAAATGAAAACAGTGTGTCCTATTTTCTTGTATTACATTTCGGTTTGTGGGAGCCCTACTTCTCTAATTCTTGTGCTTCCCAAAAGAAGAGAAGTAGTGATATTTTTTTCAGATATTGAAAGTTTTGTCTTTTGATATAATGATATAAATAAACATATACGGATGAATTACATATATATATATACATACGTATATATAGAGAGAGAATGAGAAGTAGTGTATAGAAATATGGGTGAGATTAAATTAAATTGATGTAAAAGAGATGAATATATGTAGAGAGGTTGGGTAGGTGAAGAGAGACTATAAGAGGGAGAGAAAGAGGTCGTAACCCTTTTGCCCTATTCACATTTTTATTATCTTCCCATTAGCCATTCTGTTCCCTGTCTCTTCCTCCTCTCTTTTGATACATCACATCATCATCACATCATCATTCAACATCAATCATCATCATATGCATACACATACATCGGTGTTCTTCCGATCGAGTTAATTAGTTATGGCTTCCTCGAATAGACACTGGCCAAGCATGTTCAAGTCCAAACCTCATCCCCATCAATGGCAACACGACATCAACTCTCCTCTTTTGCCTTCTGCTTCCCACCGATCTTCTCCCTTCTCTTCAGGTCCTTCAGCTTCTACATATATATCTACCAATTGAAAACTAAATTTAGTTTTAAAGAATTCTAAAATCTGATGAGATGTGATTTGTTTATGGTTTGTCAAAAAAAAAAGGGTGTGAGGTGGAGAGGAGTCCAGAGCCAAAACCAAGATGGAATCCAAAGCCAGAGCAGATTCGTATACTTGAAGCAATCTTCAACTCAGGGATGGTGAATCCGCCGAGAGAGGAGATCAGGAGGATTAGGGCTCAGCTTCAAGAATACGGTCAAGTCGGTGACGCTAACGTCTTCTACTGGTTCCAAAACCGCAAGTCCCGTAGTAAACACAAACTCCGCCTCCTTCACAACCATTCAAAACACTCTCTCCCTCAACCGCAGCCACAACCGCAGCCGCAACAGCAACCTCTTTCCTCAGCAAACTCGGCTTCCTCTTCCTCTTCCTCTTCCTCCTCTCCCTCCTCCAAATCCACCAAATCCCGCAAAAACAAGAACAAGAACAACACTAATCTCTCTTTGGGTGGTAGTCAAATGATGGGGATGTTTCCACCGGAAGCGGCCTTTCTCTTTCCGGCTTCCACCGTCGGAGGGTTTGAAGGTATCACCGTCTCATCCCAATTAGGGTTTCTCTCCGGTGATATGATCGAGCAACAAAAACCGACTCCAACGTTCGGGCAAGGTACCGGACTCTTGCTGAGTGAGATCATGAACGGTAGTGTGAGTTATGCAACTCATCATCAACAACACTTGGGTGAGAAAGAAGATGAAGAAATGAGGATGAAGATGTTGCAGCAGTCACAGCCTCAGATTTGTTACGCTAATACTAGTCAACTAATGACTTCTTACAACAACAACAATAACATCATGCTTCATGTTCCTCCCACTACTTCTACTACTACTACTACTATTACTACCTCGCACTCTCTCGCTACTGTCCCATCAACTTCGGACCAGCTTCAAGTTCAAGGTATGTTGATATATAAAGCAATCTATCTTTTTTAGTCATTATTTATATATGTTTAATTTTTACTCCACAGTATAGATACATTGACTGTGTGTGTCAACAATGTAAGGGACACATTGATCAAGATATATCTTTATATATATATATATATATAGATAGATAGTGTTAACATATAGTCATTATACTAACATGAAATATGGGATAACCATGGCTAAATCAAAAGCAGCGGGCGCGAGAATAAGGGTATTCATCAATGAAATGGAGCTTGAAGTGAGCCCGGGACCGTTCAATGTGAGAGATGCCTTCGGGGAAGAGGTTGTTCTAATTAATTCCGCTGGTCAGCCCATTGTCACTGATGACTATGGCGTCGCTCTTCACCCTCTTCAACACGGAGCCTCATACTATCTGGTTTTGTTTCATCTCTATGTTCCTTTGTTATACTAGTTAAGGTTTACATTCACTTCACTATATAGCTAGATACTATTCCATAGGTTAAATAAACTAGTAATGAAATAAATACTTAATTAATGGCTATACAATATTGGTTTATAGATCTATAGTGTACTAGTTTATTACTTCATTGGGATCTAAAATGGATAAATGCATGCGAGAGACATGTTGTTTGGCTTAGGTCAACAATGTTGACTCAATCAAATTTAATTACACACACACCTTGCGCTTCTTTAGAGCATTCATTGGGTTTTTTTTCTCTTTTTTTTTGGCCTTCGTGTTTTTTGACTTTTGTAGTATAAATTCTAATGCTACCATATTTCGGAGGATGTGCCTGCATGTGTGTGTATATAATTATTTATGTGATTAATATCGAGGTTCTCTTTTCTGCTTTTGCAGATCTAGTCGTGTGGGAGATTTGAGTTTGAAGAAGAAATTAAGGCGTGTCTCTTTCTTTCACCCTCTCTCGTACGTAGGCTTAAATGTTAGATTTTATAAGATATGGGTTTCAGTTACCTATTGTGACGGTGTGATGTATGAGTTTCGGACAACATTCACATAACTCTCTCGTTAAATTGTTGACCAATATATGCTGTGTTTCATTCTTATTAAAAACCCCATAATGTTTGTGTGTCTTCATCTGAACATTATTATGTGGAATTGTACTTAAACAATGCGCTTATATGGGGATGAGTAACATAGAAGCTTCACATCACCCAATGTGAAAGTAAATTAGGTCATGCGTTATGTTTAGTGTCTAGACTGTGATGTAAGGTTTAATTGCGGGAAGTAGGGAACTTTGACTTCAGTTCACGTGAGGTGATATTTCACTTTAATCCCGGGGATTAAAAACGTTACACTAGTAATATTATGTAATATAGTTATTATTTTATTATGAATTATAAACTATAAGTATTTCAGCCATTTTTATTAACAAAATATATAAAACGATTAAGAAATATGTACTCTATCAAAATCTTACTTTTTATTGAAATATGTAAGAAAAGTTTTGAGTTTAAAGATGATTTCGTTTAAACAATAATAATTAAAATTTGTGAAATGATTTGATACATTGATAGTGCAAAAAAAAAATCGTTTCAGGTATTTTAGATAGAATTAGTACTTAATGCTTTGAACTACACAATGCATGGAATCAAGTTTTGAACTACAAATATAATTAGTACTTAATGAATTCATTTAAATATTATGGAAATAAAATATATAGTTGATTTTTTTTTTTTGGGTTAAAGACAGTAGTTGATAGTCATAGCTACGCTATCAATATTTTGTTTTCTTAAAGTTTTTTTCTACTTGTTGTTCAGGTTTTCTATCAGTAAGGTGGTTATGTTCAAATTTAGCCAGTGAGATATGATTATCCAAATAAATAATTTATAGGTTATAAGCGTTTTTTTAATACTACTATAACCTTAACCAAAAAAGAAAGAAAAAGGTTAAATCACTATAACTGTATTTAGATGTCCACACCTAAGATATAAATCTGAATATTTTACTTTCACAAAGGAATAAGTAACGTATCAAAGTTAGGAAACAGTTTTTGCCAGTCAGTTGATTTGATCCTTTGCTTTAAAGTTTTAACTATGAATTCATGATATTAATATTTATCCTACTGCTTCGTTTATGGAGTATGCGAATACCTACATATGTTTAAGGGAATTAAAGAGAATAAAATGTTAGTAAATAATTGTAGTTGAATGCGAAGGAGGTCTAGCTAGGTAGGGGCTTTGTTAGATCAAATCAGATGTCAAAAGGGCATAATGAAAATGTAATATCAAATCAAACAAATGTTTCTCAATAAAAACATGGTCCTACAGTCCTATTTTCTACTGTTTGACTGTTTCCTTCATCTTGTCGCTTTGACGTTATCTTTACCCATGCTTTTATTATTTTCTTTTATCTACGAAACAACATTTAATTCTTACTCTATTTTCATAAATAAAACCATAATCAGAAACTTAAACAATGTCCTCTAAGATTAATTTATGGGATCATCGCATTATTATTAAAAATAAATTCAGCTATACTATTACCATATCACATATGTGCAATTTATAATTATTAACCGCAATGCAACATATATATCTGAAAAAAAAAAACTGATCGTCGTTTAGTTTGTAACCAGCAGTAATTGTTTCAGGAGATAATACGAAACTTTATTTATTATGTCGTCTACAACATTTCTACAAATTAGAAATAAGTTATCATTTGTTTGGACATCTGATTGTCCGTACGGAAAGATTGTTGTCACTGTCTACGCTGCCGTGTGCACTTAATTATTTCCCGAAATGCCAAAATAAACCCTTAACTATGTATAGTTAAAACCAAAAAATTCTATGTTCAGTAGTAACACTGAGGGGTAAAAAGCTATGTATAGTAACATAATAATATCATAACGGAACCAAATCTGTATTGTTGTGTTTAAAAAGGAACTATTGGCCTTTTTCCAAATTAAAGTAGAAAATTACGATCGCAATTTAGAAGTTGTCATGAATTTTTAATGAGATTAAAGAGTGTAAATAGAAATCTATGAAGTGGCAAGAAAGAAAATATAGAAAGCTAAGAAAGAGACAAACAAACAAAAAAATAGGTTCAGAAGAGTGTTGACCAGAGGAACTGTGGATTCACCAACAAGTGGGACAAACTTTCTCTTACGTCCAAAACTGACACAACAGTATCTTAACTCTTTCTTCTCATCATGAATCATATGCATACGACACGCACTCCATGTTCACTCTCTCCTCTCTCCCAGTTTGCTTTTTATTTTTCTTTTTTGTATAGCCCAAGATGTTGAAGTGATAATCTACAATGATTTAGATCTCTTGTAATGCAAGCGAGATGTTGCGAATGATAAGGATAACATTTATGAATCTACAACTAGCTAGAGCTCATGTTGCAGTATCTTGTAGCCTCGTAGACCAATAGAGGCTTAAGCCAAATTTTAAAAATGTAGCCTTCTACATTATATTTTTTCGAAAAGAAACTTTTTTCAGAATAAAAATAAAAATGGAATATTATTCTAATCAAAATTTCTTATTGAAAAACGAGATATAGTGAATTAATGTAACAATTTTTTTCATAAATGTTAGTGTTATGAGTTTCATTTTTAAAAACAATTCTTAAAACACTATATAAAAATATATGATAAGCCTAATTTAGAAGAAAAACGTGGTCTTCTATTTTTGTTTTTTTTTGTGGTCTTTTTTCTTAGTGAAGCACGACTCTGCTCGTTGGTGAGACTCTTAAGAATATTATGATTGAGGAAAAAAACAATTTTATCATCAAGTTAATTGTAATAAATGTGAGGGCCTGTTAATTCAAAGTAATTACTGTGTGAATTTAGCCAAGGCCAACTTTAACGATGCAATTGAATTAACTGAGAAAACTAGTGAAAGATGATAATTTGGGATTTTGTTATTTTTTCACAAGAAACCATCCTTAACCATACACATTTTACTAACCAATTTTCTCTTACTTTTTAAGTAATTTTCTTTACTTTTTAGATTTTTAGAACCTTTAAATTTTAATTTATTTAGTAGTGCGACGGTTTCACCTCGTTAGCCTCAAAATTATTCTTGAACATTGATACGATAATACAAATATTCACAAGTGAAAACCACTAGATTACAAAATCTAGTAATGTGTGGTTTTAACTTCTAAAAGATAACTAAAGATTTACTACGTTCTAAACATAGAGAGTTGGAGATGGAAGGGAGAAGGTGTAAAGTATTTGTTTCAGTCAAAGTGTTTTTTTGTTTGAGTAGAAAACTTCTTTTTTTTTTTTTTCTTCTCGGGAAGATTATATAATTATTCTAGGAACCGATTGGTAACAACTATTATTTTTGACTGTAAACACATTAATTATAGAGACTTTGGTTGCAGAGATTTCTGTTGTAGAAACTTTTACTGTAAAAATTTTAAAACTGACTAGTAAAAAAAATATGACTTTAAATAATATAAATTATACTTAATTTAAATCTGAAATCTTGAGTTTTTATTTGCTTTTTTTTTACATATTGAGTTTTTAAAATGTTATAAATTGTCAATTTCTAGTTTTTTTTGTCAATTTCATTGAGTTCTTCAAAAAAAAACTAAAAAAAGTAATAAGAAATGGATTTCAAAAGAATAAGAAAAAATGTGTTTAGAATTAATTAATCAAAAATATTATATAATAAAATACATATAGATTTGTACAGAGTTTTTAATTACTACTAAGGTAAGAAAAAAAAATTGGTTTTTAACTTTTTTAAAGTCACGATGAAACTTTAGAAAACTAAGAAGAAAAAAATAAAAATGGTTATAGTCGCTTCTAAAACAAAAAAAATTATAAAAGTCTGATTAATGAAAAATAAATTGTAAGAACTTTAAATTGTAGTTATATTCTTCACAGATTTATGTCAATCACCCTAATGTATCTAATACTAGCAATAAGATATTGACATAGTTTGTATTATATGCGGTTAACATTTAGGACATAGGGGTGATTTTCTCCTTTTAGGAATCAAATAATCGGGATATGATATATGGAAATGCTACTAACTGAGAGGATATTTTCTTGAATGTTTCCACGTACGGCAAAACTCTTTTCTTTATCATAAGGTTTACTTTATAGTAGGTGAAAATTCGCTCAATTGATGTCCTAACCATTAGCTCTATTATATAAACGCGTAAGTAGGGGTGTTAAATGGTCTGTCCGTCCGAGGACGAGCCCAATCCAAATGATATCGGATGGGTTATGGTCATGTCCAAAAACAGTATGGTCTTAATGGGCTAAAACAATTTGGTCCGTGGACAAAATGGTCTTGACCATAGGGACAATGGACTGCCCATTTTATTAAAATTCTAGGGTTTAGTCATTTGAGGCAAAATTAAAAATTCATAAAATTAAAATTAAAAGTTTTTTAACAAATATATATTAAAATATATATATATAACAACATATAAACTTTATAACAAATATATAATTGATGTGCAAAAATATATAACATTTATATAAATTTTATAACAAATATATAATAAATATACATATATAACAAATGTATAGTCACTTAGTTTAATGACAAATATATAAATTTTATTTTCAAGAAATATTTTTTTAATAATACACAAATCAATCGAATTAGAGATAATGAATGTAACTTGTGAAGGTAAGAGAAAGAGTTATACAATCAAAGAGAATAAAGTAATGGACATTATTGGACGGATCATATGATCACGGTCATTAATGGTTACGGTCTCTAATGGTCACGGTCACTAATAGACGGACTAATTCATAACCATTTGTTAGTGGTCACTTTGTGGACGGGCTTAACGGTCATGGTCACACCCATTTGACAGCTCTACGCGTAAGTGTTCTCTTCCATTATGGATAGCAATTGTACCCAAAAACGCTCTAACTATACTTTTCCGGTGCAGTGTTATCCGTTCTCGGACTAACGGCAACAACGAACTTGACGATATTATATAGAATATGTTGAAGACAGTGAGAATAAGGCGATGACAATGTCCCAAGCATGGAGCCTGATGGAGGAAACGATCGACGGTGGAAAAAAATGGTGTGGCCATGGATTAGTAAAACAAATCTTAACAACTTGATTGTAATCAAAAAAAGATTGACGAATATCTTAAGATATCAGAATCCCATGAAGTATGATAAAAATGAACCAAGTTTTGACCACAAATTATTATAGACAATCCTGAACTCCATTAAGTGGACCAGATTCATTTAGGGAACGAATAATTAATCCTTGTATATTAGTGTGGTACGTTCACGTAGTGGACCAAACTTTAATCCACCGTCGCTTATTAAAAGTGACAAAATTAGAAGATAACTTTAGAAATTGATATTTTATGTAAAATAAATGCAAAGAACCAAATAGATTAAAGAAAAAAATATTAAGTAAATATTTGGTTTAGTCAAAGTTTTGAAGTGCGTTAGCAATATATTTTCTGTAGTTAAATGACACAGTTTAGAGAAAACCTAAGCAAAGAATCATTACACAAAAGATCACACAGTACTCTTTGCGAGATCAATCTTGAATTATATATTTAGATTATCCCAAAATTAATATGACCAGTAAAATAGAGGATAATCCTTGATTCTCTGAATCCTCTCTGTCTCTTCTTCTGAAATTCAACATTCGTAAGCATTGGTCTCGATCTTCTCCAATTTACAAAACGTTAAGAAAAATACCCCAAAAAAAGAAAATAACAAAACCCATCTGAAGATATTGGTTTTTTCTTCGTCTTCCAAAGTTCTTGGAACGTCATAAACACGACAAAAAGGGTATCAACCAGATATGGGAACATATAAAGCTGAAGACGATTACGACTACCTCTTCAAGGTTGTCTTAACGGGAGATTCCGGTGTCGGAAAATCAAATCTACTATCCCGATTTACCAGAAACGACTTTAGCCACGACTCACGCTCGACCATCGGCGTCGAGTTCGCCACACGTAGCATCCAAGTCGACGACAAGATTGTCAAAGCTCAAATATGGGACACTGCCGGCCAAGAAAGGTACTTATTTATAGGTGAACATATAAAACAAACTGAATCGTATATAAATTCAAAACATGTTTATAGAAATGAGAAAATTGTCATTTTAATAACGAAGTTACACGTTTTTGTCAAAATAAATACGAATTTTTTGTTGAGCCAAAAAATATACGAACTTTAAGTTGACTGAGCCAAATTAAGTACAAAAAAAGTTAACGTTAATAGTAGTCAAACATTGACTTTTCCTGTACTTAAATTGGCTCAGTCAACTTAAATTTGTATATTTTTTTGCTCAATAAAAAGTTCTTATTTATTTTGGCAAAAACGCATAAGTTCGTTATTAAAATGGTTATTTCCATTTCTAATTAACTATTTAATATTAAATTTTATTTAAAATAAGTTATAATCTTTCACCTATATAACTATAAAATAAAAAAAATATTTTTAAGTAAATTGATCACATATAAATATACACCATATTTTATTAAAAAATATTTCAAATACACCATATTGTAGCAATTATTTTTACCGGATACTTAATTAAATATAATAGTTTTTGAGATATTTTTTTTAAATGAAAATATAGTTTATATTTATGTGTGGTCAATTTACTTAAATTTTTTTTTATATTTTATACTTATATAGGTGAAAGATTATAGCTTATTTTAAATAAATTTAATACTAAATAGTTAATTAAAAATGGAAATGATCATTTTAATAACAAACTTATGCGTTTTTGCCAAAATAAATACGAACTCTTTGTTGAACCAAAAAATATACAAACTTTAAGTTGACTGAGTCAATTTAAGTACAGGAAAAGTCAACGTTTGACTACTTTTAACGTTGACTTTTTCTATACTTAATTTGGCTCAGTCAAATTAAAGTTCGTATATTTTTTGGCTTAACAAAGAGTTTGTATTTATTTTAGAAAAACGCGTAAGTTCGTTATTAAAATGATCGTTTTCCCTTATAGAAATATCGGTTATTATCCAAAACTGACGGTCATTTAGTGTACCCAAACCTAATCACCCAGTCTCAAATTATTAGATTTTTAAGTTAAAAACACAAATATTAAAAAATAATAAATATTTTCTCATTTATAAAATCTAACCAATAAAAAACACTACAAAATTCAAATAATCATAAACTTTTAAATTAATATAAATTATCTTTAGAAATTTGAAAAATTTTAATGTTTCTGAACAAAGTTTTTCCTCTAAAACATTCAAAATTTGGGAGAGACAGTGTATAAAATTTCTATAACTTTTTCAAAAAATTAAAAGTGTAGACGTAATAATGCTACAAAAATTATTTATTTTAAAGTGTATATATTATAATGCTACTGCTACATAAATATTGTATTAGTTAAAATTCTTTATTTATATTCTTAATATACTTTTATCTTTGATATTTATCTTTGATAAAACAAACATTAAATATATAATTGTTTTCCAAAAACAAAGCTAAACCGACCAAAACAAAAGTTATTACATCAAACCGAGCTACAAATTAAATAGTTTTTTATTTGGTTCTATCTTATAATAAAACCAAAACTTGAAAAATCTATACTGAAACGGGATTGTCCAATTTCTCGTCACCCTTTAGCTCGAGTATGTGTTCCATTTATCATAGTGAGCATTTGCAATTAGGTATCGAGCCATAACGAGCGCTTATTACCGAGGAGCCGTTGGTGCGTTACTAGTCTATGACGTGACAAGGCACGTGACATTCGAGAACGTTGAGAGATGGTTAAAGGAGCTAAGGGACCATACAGACGCAAACACTGTGATTATGCTCGTAGGTAACAAAGCTGATTTGAAACACCTTAGAGCCATCTCAACGGAAGATGTGAAAGATTTTGCGGAGAGAGAGAACACTTTCTTCATGGAGACTTCAGCACTCGAAGCTGTAAATGTCGAGAACGCTTTCACAAAGGTCTCACTCAGATATACAGAGTCGTTAGCAAGAAGGCTCTTGATGCTGGAGATGATCCAACCACTGCTTTGCCTAAAGGACAGATGATTAACGTTGGAAGCAGAGATGATGTTTCAGCCGTCAAGAAATCTGGTTGCTGCTCGGCATAGCAGAAATGTTTTTTCCTATTTTTTCTTTATTTATTTCGGTGTAATGGGAATGTTACAAGATCGAATCAAATGTGAAAACTGTGAATTATGCAATCATGTAACTTAAATACACAATTATTTTAGCATAGAACAATTGAGAAGAAGGCTGCAAAAATTAGAGACCCAAAACTTCATAGTTTGTTTATCACATAAAGCACATCGGATCACAATAAAAAAAGAAAACAAATCATTTTGGCTGACTAAAATTTTAAATTATATGAGTGAAATTAACTAAAAGAGTATCTAATTAAATAATTCGTAAAATAAATTATTTAATATATATATATATATATATATTTGTCAATAAGATTTTATTAAGAGTGAATTAAGTCATAATACAAACTTTCTGTAAATGGAGTTCCTTTACCAAAAAAGAAAACAGAAATATGGTCCGGAGAAACTAATAAAAGTGCAACTCTATTACATGATCGAGGAGTAAATTAAAATTCAACTAATACAAACTTGGAGATCCAAAACCGAATATCTTGACAAAGACAAATGATAGAAACATCTATAGTACGGCCATGCATGATGTCGATGAGCACCTTACAGTCGCCTTCAAAACAAATTGACGAAAAGTCCTTCAACCAAATCTGTTGCAAAGCAAAAAGGAGAGTTGCAGCCTCTGCCGCAAACGGAGAATTGGCAATGGGTAATTGTGCGGAGCCTCAACAATGAGCCTGACTAAAGGAATCACGGACAATCCATCCATCATTAACTTGCTGGGTGATATGACTTGCATCAAAGTTACATTTGAAAGTACGAGGACATGGGCGAGACCAGAAGTAGTCGACATTCAAGGATACAAGAGATGTAGAGACAATGTTATTTGTGGAGGGAGACGAGCGACTCCAGTCCGCAACCTCACCGTTGGCATGAAGGACAATTTGTGTAGATTTCTCACGGATATTATATTGTTAAAAATAAAAATATTTCGTGATTTTCAAATATGCCAAAGAAGTCAAAATAAAAGAATTTTACAGTTCAAAGGAAGGTCTAGATGGTCATATAAGGATAGCATAAATGAGATATTCATTTCACAACTTTCAAAAGGAAATTGAGTGGGCAGAGGAAGACCTCCAAGACGTCATACCAAGCGTGAAGAAGGACATGTAAATAGTGTATGATTGATATCTTCCTCCGCAAGGCTACACCGTTGACATAGTTTGGCAATATTAATACCTTGAGAATGAAGTCTTGTCGCCGAACGAATTGCTTGAGATAAGACTTGCCATTAAAAATGTTTAATTTTTGGAAGAATTTTTAGACGCCATATTTTGTTTTTCAACTAAACAGATCCAAGAGGGATATTGGGCAAAACATCATTTATGCGTAGCTAGCCAATATCCAGAACGAACACTATATTGGCCAGATTTATTATAGTGCCAAATTATGTTCTTAGTTATAGGAAGGCGAGGAAGATAAAGTTGTTGTAAGGTCTCACAATCTTCGAAAGCTATTAAATCTTTAATCATCGGTATATTCCAAGGACGAGAGGACCCACGAGTAATAATGAAATCATTAACGGGAGTAGAAGGAAGGGGAACTGATGATCGGATTGGCTGAGGCGGATTGGCTGGGATCAAATTATCTCGTCCAAATAAAATGTGAGAACCATCCCCAATCGTATAACGAGAACTTTATTTGAAAAGTGCTACGCCCAAAAGAATTGAAGACCAACCAAAAGATTGTAATCTTTTTGGTGTGGCATTAATAAATTATTTGATATCTAAATTTAAAATATAATATAAAATGTTAAGTGATGTTACATATATATTTTATAAATTAATCAAAACATTTCTAATAATTTGATTAAAAGTTAAATCATCTTTAGAGTCGGTTTTAGTTTGAGTTATTTTAGTATATAACATACAAAATTTACACAATGAAATTTTAAATTATATGAGTGAAAATTAAAAGAGTATATCATTGTTCTAAATTATAATTAAACTCATTGAATCACCGTTTAGATTGATAACGCTATCTAATTGCTAGCATTGCGAAATAGGTGGTGTCATCTGTGAATTTACAAATGATACTATTATCGATGACTTTAAATGGCAATTTCGTATTTTCATACTTCTTAAGTTAATTTTTCTTAAATGGTTGAATAAGTTTTTTTTTGTTTATACTTTTTTATATTGATCCAACTTCTCAGTCCAAAGCCAAAAATATACTCCACAATATCAAAGAGAATAATAAAGACTTTTACTTTCTTGGCTGTATGATTAAAAGGCCCACGAGAGCTTCTGATTACAGACAACGACAGGTCTAATCCATTTTGGTAAAGTATGAACACTATCTTCACATCGATTTGTCACGTGTTTATAACCTTGTGCTTAATAACTAAATCCACTCTGATCCTGAGCATTCGGATATCCGAATCTGAATAGAAATATACTTTTCGGATGGAAATGGTAGTTTTTTAATTGAATAAATTGAATAATAATAAATTAAAAAAAATTTGAATAATAGAAATTAAATGAACAAGTTGAATATCTGAAGTTATTAATTTGTTTAATAGAAATTAAATGAACAAGTTGAAAATTGGTATTTTCTAATTTTTTTTGTGGATCCCATTAAAACTTGGTTGAAAACAAATTTAAGGTAAATAGTGACTTTTTGGTTGAATAAAGTTGAAATATATATTCAACTCTTTCAACTCATTAATTTGTGTCAACCATTTGCACTTTTTGGATTTCGAATAATTCGAGTAGAGGAGTCTAAACCCAATCGGGTATTTATGAAATTCTATTCGGGTTCGGTTCGGATAGTATTTGGGTTCAGATCGGTTCCTATTATTTTTTTATGACCCGAAAAAGAACCGAAATATTTCGGGTTTAGTTTCAGTTCGAATATTTGTAATCATATGTAACCAAATTACTCCAAAAATCCTATTATAAATTCGAGTATCGGGTAATTTCGGTATATTTAGTAACTATTCAGATAATTTGGTTGTAATAGAGTATATAAATTCGGGTATATTTAGTAATTATTCGGCTATATTTGCTTACATATAGATATTTAGGTTGTAATAGGGTATAGTAATTCGGGTATATTTAGTAACCGTTCGGGTATTAACCGATACCCGAATTCAAAATATTGCTCGACCTATTCGGGTATTTGGTTGGAAAGTAACCCGAACCGAACCCGAAAATTTTGGTTCGGTTTGGGTCTGGTATTTGGTTCCGATTATTATGCCCAGGGCTAGTCCACCTTACCCGTCTCAATTAATGACTAATCTCTTTAAAAAAATCAGTAATCCGATTATTCTCCACCTAACCCAATTAATCTCCGCCTAACTCGTTCAATCTCCGTCTAACTCGATTAGTCTTTACCTAATCTTATATATTTCGATTATTTTTGGATGGTAAGTATATAACAAAAAATTTTTATTATTTGAATGTCTAGATAAGAAGTTTGTGATGTTAACAAAATAACTAATGTTCATAATTTCAATGAAAATCAGAAAATTTTAAAGTTAAAAATACATTTATATGTGTTTACTGCAATTTTAGAAATAATATTATATAAAATATTAATTATAATAGATTAACATGTTTGTAAAATATTAATAATAATCGATGTGTCTGGTTTGAGAGTGATTGTAAGGAATTAGTTAAAATAATCAATTCAGGCCAAGATCATATTCAGCTTCGGACAATACTATATGATATACGACATTGGATGATGAAGCTCCCATTATCTTCTCTAGACCATGTTCTTCAAGAAAAAAATACAGCAGCCGACTCAATATGTCGACATGTTAATTCGTTAGCTACTTCATATTTTTTTTTTTTCGATTCCCTTTCATGGTTGGTCAAATATATGTATAAACCTTTTACAATATAATATATTATCAGTTGTTAAAAAAAAAATAGTCATAAAACTAATCTCCAATTAATCCTCATTAATCTCTGACTTTTTTATTAGACGCTAAGTCTACTTCGAATTCGAACGTTCAATTAGCGTCTAATGATTAATTGAACATAGGTGAGTCAACACGTCCGTAGGTCCCTAAAAAGCAGACCGACATGGTGGAGATATTCAATGTTTTAAAAAGAACCAAACCGTCCGGTGCACCGATTCAACTGTGATATGGAAAAATGTCTGAAGTCAATAGGTGGCAATAACAAATGAAATACATAGCCGGCCCAAAGGCAACAAAAACAAAAATGTTTGGGGATCTATTTTTGTTTTCTATAATATTTTCTTTGTGATCATTATTTTATTCCACGTTAATTATGCTATTAATTTCTCTTTTACAACCAGTTGATTACAAGTCGTGGAAACAAATTAAATTTTTCAGGAAACAAGTATTGTTACCATTTACAACACTTACAATAATCAATCATGATTGAAATGTTATCAGAACGACTCATAGTCTCTCAACTAAGAGTATAAACATATCATGAATGGGTTATACTACTAATATTTTTTTCTTTTGTATCATAAAACAAATTGGGATGTTTTGAGTTGGATTCTTTATTGAGGTTCCCGTCGGGTCGAGTTTAAGGTTCCATCACCGGTTGGGCTTTGGGATGTCTGTTACATACACAACATGAACACAGTGAACGGCCATTGTGATGAACTTTAAAGCAAATATGATTTTGGCCGCGTTGCATGTTTTCGAATATATTTTAACTAAAAATATTGAGAAGTTCTTATAGCATAAGCACATGAACACTCAGATCTAGTGTAGTTATATGCTATCTTCTCCAACAAATTTTAGATCAATGGAAACAAAAAAGAAATTGGAGAGAAATATTTTATTGGATCGTAACAAACACAATAGAGACCGACCTTATGATGTTTAAGTTAAGTTGGATACGAGGTAGTTCGCTAAGATTCACTTGATGATAGAATTTAGAACTTACAAGTTTTATATGGTTTTTTTTTTGTTTTGGCCATACTAGTATAGTATTATAAGATATACTCTTTGTTTCGACGACATTAAAAGGATATAAGATAAAAATAGATTCCTTTTTTTCCCTATAGGTGACGAAAAAAAGTTATTTTTATTTTCTTGATTTAGAAAGTGTATAATCCAATTGGTGCTTAAAAAAGCGGTTCATAGCATTGCCTTTCATGAACTCAATTCTCAAAATTGTTGAAGATGTGATTTTTTCATTGCTATGCATGCATTTGATTGTACATAATTTTTTGTGTTATTAAATTTTACATTACGAAACAAAGAACTTGTAATAGTTTCTAAAACTTTTAGATATTTTCATAAATTTTGGAATTATCTATGTTTTGCATCACTACCAACTAATAATGATAAAACAATATCTACCAACAAATGTTTTGTCATTTGGGATAATTATTAATTTATACTTCCTCTGTTTCTAAAATATTGATTTTTTTTTTTTTTTTTTTTTTACAAAGATTGATTTTCTACACTCTAATTAATACATTTCTCTTTAAAATAAAATTAATTATTTTGAGAAATGTAGTTCACTGGAATATTAAATCACAACTTATTTTTTATTGGGTGTAGAGCATTAATGAAGTAAAGTTGTTTTAAAATATTATTTAAAACAAATTAAACATTATATCAAATATTTTTTTAATATGTGTGGAAAATCCAAAAAAAAAAAATCTTTTAGAAATAGAAGTAGTATATCTTTGTAAAAGAAAAAATTAAACGTGTTAGTTAATTGCTAAATGAATTGAAGTATAAGAAAACGCTATCAAATTTCCTCATAATCAGATGAAAAAATATATATATATATATATATAAATTGAGTTCCACTAAACTCGGTGGGGCATGGCAGACACAAGTCACTTACCAACCCCAACGCTCATTTATCCAAAGATTACATCATAGCATCTAACACAAGTCTGCAAAATCCCTGGTTGCATCATTAACACACCAAAAAAATAGGAATTCAGATGCTCACTGCCAAAAGTATAAGCACATTATGATTGGTTTGCCACGAGTTTTTCTTTAATCATGTTTTGTCATAATCATCATCCGTATGTCTAACTAACTTTATTGTCTTTGTCTTGATAGAGAAACTCCCAAAAGTAAATTTGTATCTTGTAAATGTAGTTAGTCAATTATTACTGAAACTAGGAATCGTAGATAAAAAATTTAACCGCCGTAAATTTCAAAATGTATAGGAAGTCGGGTATTCTTTTCACAGCAAATATATTCAACAATTATAAGATCTATCGTATATGAAAATTGACGATTAAAGGCCACTATAAATATGTATTAACATTTTGTAATATCTATGTTGTATGGGCTAAATACATATATTTACTTTAAATGTGACTATTCAGTTATTAGCTCCTCAGTCGCAGCTATAATTTACAAACACCTTAAACGACAAAACAAATCATTCTTAAAAAAGGTTTTAAGCATATCTAATTGTTTACATAGATTAATTAGTTTATATTTCTTAGTTTAACTTCTATGTATAAGGAATATACGCTTAATCATAAAATTATTAAAATGGAAACGATTCTAGTTTGTTATGTGTGTTGTGTGTTCAAATATATTTGCGCTAACGGCAACATTGGTTGTAAGTTTGTAAGATAATACTAATAGATAAATGTTTTAATATGTAAGCTTATATGGTGTTCTTAATTTTTGTATGTACTTAGCATTCTTATTTCGTCTCTCTCATTAGCATTAATGCCATCGTCTTTTAGTAACGACGGTCAAAAGTTCCATAAATTCAGAAATCGTATTCTTCTTACAACAATTCAGAAAATGTAATTTCTTTTTAGTTGACCAATGGCGTTCCATAGAAACTTGCAACGGATATAATGGGTCTTATCAATTCGCTTCAATAATAGTACGATATAACAGCATGTACGTATAATTTTACATAAACATAACTCAGAAAACAAAGAATTCGATACTGTATTGTATTTTGTTTGGTATATCTGCTTATGGTCGCACTAATGACATGAATTAAATACGCCAACATTTCTTTGGTTTGTATATAGTCAACCTGTTCATAATATATAGGTTTCTGAAACTAAAACTCCCTTGCATGTTATTCCATAGACTGTTTACTTTTTTGTACGCACAAAAGAAACTTCAATATTACTGAAAAAAATAAGAAAATTGTGTTTTTGACTTGTTGGAAAAGTTAACGTTTGGAGCAAGAAATTAACAGATATATTATTTATATTTTACTTTTGAAATTCAATGATAACTTATTCAATTTCTCCCGTTTGGTAACTGTTAACTTAATTATTTCAATTTTTTCTTTCTCAAATAATTGAAGTAGTACAATTTTAGAATACAAGCTAAGGATCCGATAGTGAGTGCTATAGCTATCTAACATAAAATGTTTATGATATGAGTATTAATTATAATTGTTTTTCTGTTTTGTGAAATAAATAAAATAAGTAAAGAATTGCATGAAATTAAAAACGCACCATGTAATTATGAATCAATCTTAGTGCGGTGGGTGGCACTGACACAACTGATTAAAGCTGGATTTAAAGGCCCGAAATAGTAATCAGTCAAATAAAAAAAAAAAAAGTTAAAAGTTTCTTCTTAAGAAAATACTCTTTATCATTTACTCTCTTACGTTCTGTTACAATGCGTGCATCCACGCGCACACAACTCATTTATACATATACTGACGTTTTAACATATGCAATTATTTTTTTAAAAAAGAGACGTCTGAAGATAGTGATGTAAAAGCCTAAGGACAGTTTTAGTTCTATATTGTCAAGTCATTTGTAATTATGTCTCACCTAGTTCATAAATATCTTCTTACTGTTGAACTAATGGTGTTATCGACCAAATATAGCTTTTAAACATATTGACTTTCTCGTTTTAATATACCAAATAAACAAAACTTATAGTTTACTGGTTTGTGTTAATATTGGTTATGTCAAACCAAATTTTAGATCTACTTAATTTTTTAACTTATTTTCTTGAATTACATAAAAAGATCTTTGATACAATTGGATAATCGTATATATAAAACAAACAAGTGAAACTAAAAAACGTTCAAATAGTAACAAACACTAAACCTGATATCATCACCTGATTAGCAAAGATTTATTTGGAGGTTTGGTTTTTTGGTTAATATTTTATTTGGACGATATGAATATCAATATTTTTTCGAGTCTTTGTTTATGATTATGAGCTTTTACTTTAAAGAAATGATTTCAGTTTTAAAAGTATTTTTTAACTGGTCTCACATCGAGGACAATCTAAAAAAGTAATTCCAAAAAAAAAAAAAAACAATTCAAAACATAAAACTAGTAAACAACATTTTTGTTTCTCACAAATTCAAATGATTATATCATTTTTCTTCTAAAAATGGTATATGTTAAATTCAATAAAACCAACAATAACTTCAGCAAACTATATAGAAAAGCGTTATTCGTTTCAAATTTGATGTTGGGCATGTTCAACTCCAAGGTACAACACCGATTCACATGTGTGACATTCATAATACCTTCTATTTTTTTTTTTTTTGCAAGTGAATTATTTTCTCACAATGAAATATGAGTAAATGAAAAAGAAGCTAGTTGATAGTATTTGATAGTTTATCAATCACAATCTCAAATATTGGGAGAAGGAAAAATCTTGTATTAAGCCCCCCGCCACCCTTTAAAGGAAGCATTGAATGAAAAGTGGGGCTAAGTTCTTCTGCCTGCAAAGAGAGTGAGAGAGAGAAAAAAGTGAAAAGAAGAAGAAGTAAGTGAACAGTGTCTGAAAGGAGTAAAAGAAGACCAAGGAGAAGAGAGGAGGACGCGCAAGAAAGGAGCGTGAGGGTGAGAGGCTCGAGACTTTCCAAAAGAAGATAGGAAACAGATGTCGGGGCTTTTAACCAATTGGGTATTTGTATTTGTAACCCGTTTTGTCCGGGTCCTGCCCCAACCTAACCTAACCCTCTTTGTTGTTGTGCCTCTCTCTCTTTAGCTGTGTCTATATACATCTACACTGTCTCGCGTGTTCACTATACAAATTTATATAGAGAAGAAAAATTAAATAGAGAGAAAGAAAAAAGTCCCCCCTGATCCTCGGGTTCTTTGTAATTTATGACACTCCCAATTTAAGACCTTCTTCTCACTTTTTCTCTATTTGTCCTTTTTACAGATTCCTTATCTTACATTTCTACCCTTACATGTCTCTTGTATTTACTTGTACTTTCGTTGTTCTCTTGTGTTGCTACATTGTGGTTTTTGAGATGAGATTCATTCTCTCACGATGGGTAATTAAAGAAACAATATATTTACGGATGTACTTGTGGCAAATGTTGGGTACTTTTCATGTGTGATTTGGTTATGTTTAACTTCTTTATAAACTTAATAAACTATTGTATTTAGAGATTTCGTTTGTGTTTCATCGATTATATTATTTAGTTTCCTTTAAATACAATAGCTTACAACATAAATAGTCTTATTCTTTTTTTTTTCCTTTTAAAAGTAGGTTTATAGATGCCATAGTTTTTTACAAAAAATAAATAAATTAAAAACACATTTTCTAGATATCTTTGTGTATTTTTTTAACTTATAAGTCTACGTGAAAATTGTCACAGATCATCAAACGCAATAAAAAATAATCATTGCAATTTATTTCATAACCATAGAGTATAACTAGTTCACCTCTCAACCGATCTAATTTTTAATAGAACTGAAAGGAGTGAATGATAATAAACTAGGCAAACAAGACTATTTTTGTTTGCATGTGTATTAAGATCTAATATAATTTAAAATGTGGTATGATTAGGTTAGTTCCTTTTCTGGGTAGACATAATTATAAGAATTTTTGAAACCTCATCTTACCAAAAACATATATAATCTCTACCATTTGTTTCTCTCGATATGTCCTACCGTTTATGGACCCTAGTTTGTACTTATGCAATAATTCTTCCTGTTTTTTACAATATCATTAGATAGGTTTATTTAGAAATTCGGATGACTTGTGTATCCGTCAATTTATTCGCCGTTTATAATATGTTCATGAACAGATCTCTTTCGTATAGAAAAAAATGTAACGATGTTTAATAAAAGATTGTTTTAGACTTTTAGTAGAAAAACAACGCTACGAATAGACCAAATATGTTAAAATATTTTAAATCAGAGGAGATGTACGGATCTAAACCTACAGATCTAAACCTAGGACTTCTTAGAAAAATGCAATGAGAAGTGATAAATAAACAATGTGATTGAGTAGGACTAATGTGATCCACCATAAACAAGGTGATTAGATGATGATGGTGATGATTATGGATAGTTCGTATTAGATCCTTAGGTTGATACATCGCCAACATTAATGCAAATCAATGGGTGTGCGGTGTGCTAATGCTGTGATCTTCTAAAAATATTCTAAAACATATTTATATATCTATCTTAAGATATTTATATATTCTAAAATATATAGATATATCTAAAACATATTTATATAAAACATGTAAAATATTTTTGAAAGTATCTATATAGATATATCTAAAACATATTTTTATAAATAACTGCATCTAGATTTTGAAAGTATTTCTTAAGATAGATATATAAATATGTTTTAGAATATTTTTAGAAGATCACAGCATTAGCACACCGCACACCCATTGATTTGCATTAATGTTGGCGATGTATCAACCTAAGGATCTAATACGAACTATCCATAATCATCACCTCTCAAATTATAAAATTATAGATACTTTCAAAAAGTATTAAATCATATAGATATGTTTTATAGATACTTTCAATATTTTATAAATATGTTTTAGAATATTTATATATTCTAAAACATATAGATATATCTAAAACATATAAATTTTTTAATATTTATAAAATATTCTAAAACATATTTAGATGCAGTTATTAAATCTATACATTCAAAATCTATCTAATTAGTTCCAAATCCGAATAATAGCATAACCACACCCTCATCAATAATCACAAATGCGTAAATTAATCAGCGAAATTATACAACCCTTTTCAACCTAGCTATACTAAACTACTAAAATCAAAGGCTTGAAAGAAAACTACCCCCCAATGTACCCATCGTAATTTATATTATAATCACGAGATATATATATATATATATTATGTAGAATATAACGGTAATCCGAATCTACACTGCAAACACATGAACTACAACTAATATAATAATGGATAAAGTATTCACTAATGTGCATCAATCCCTAAAAGCATGCCACCAGTATTGAATCATTCTTTTATCTCTCCCACCATAAAATAAAAATGATTCAAAGAGACGACAAGGAAAAAAACATAAAAGACGTTAGTTAAGCTCATTCATTATTCTTGCAGATCTTATAATATAATGATAAATGCCATACACTTGTAACAAATAATCATTTCAGAAAAATATCTAACAAGTAATATGAACATTGCAAAGAAACTGTTGTGTAAAAGATAAGTAATAAATAAAAAGAAAAGCAAAATCAATCTGTTCAAAAATCTAATCCATCTAATGTCTCTCTCCACGCACAAAAGGTCTAAAAGCCACACCACACACATCAGTCACCAGACGTAGCAGAGAGCACACTGTTCAGAGAGCACTCAGTACTGTTCTGTTCTGATCCTCTCTCTCCTCTCTTAACATTGTCAAAAAATGTAAAAATCAAAACTTTTATTTTGACCCTTTTTTTTTTAATTGATTTCTTGGGTTGGTTTTTATAGAAAACCCTTTTCTCCACGGCTTTAAGACTCACTCATCACTGTGCTAGTCTCTCCTCTTTTGGCTGAGAGGGTAAAGTCATGAAGAAGCTCCTCTGAAATTTTCTATCTTATTTTTTTATTTAATAAAGGTCTTATCTTTATCTCTGTTTCTCTCTCTTTAATGGGTGGTTTAATCGATCTGAACGTGATGGAGACGGAGGAAGACGAAACGCCAATGCAAACGCCGTCTTCAGCTTCTGGGTCTGTCTCACCTACTTCGTCTTCGTCAGCGTCTGCTTCTGTGGTGTCTTCGAGCTCTGGTGGAGGGGTTTGTCTGGAGCTGTGGCATGCTTGTGCTGGACCCCTCATCTCTCTACCAAAAAGAGGAAGCCTTGTATTGTATTTTCCTCAGGGACATTTGGAACAAGCCCCCGATTTCTCCGCCGCGATTTACGGGCTACCTCCTCACGTGTTCTGTCGTATTCTCGATGTTAAGCTTCACGTTAGTATCTCTCACTTTATAATCCATTTTTTTTTTGTTTACTTCATTTATGTTCTCTTCTCTGCTCTCAAAGCAGAGATATGGGTCTTGTTTTGTTTTTTGATCTTTTTTTTTTGTTTGGTGAATCTGAAGTTGGGGTTTTCGATACATGTATGGAGATTTGTGCCTTCGGGTTATTGAATTGTTTGAGACAAACGAATTTATGTTGGGGGAAAAGTTTCCCTTTTTGTTCCATTTGCATTTCTTCTTGTGGCATTTGATGACGAACACTTGAAATCCCCAAAAATTGTCTGCAGTTTTTTTTGCCTGGTGCTTATGAATTTGATTTCAAAATTTCCCCTTTTGCTCCATCTTGTTGGCAATTGATTACAGAACATTTGAAATCCCTTTAAAGGTTAACAATTTTTTGTTTTGGGTTGTGAGGATTAATAAACAATATCTGGGGGATTTTGATTTCGTAGGCAGAGACGACTACAGATGAAGTTTATGCTCAAGTCTCTCTTCTTCCTGAGTCAGAGGTGAGTGTTTTTCGTTAGCTCTCGAGTCTTGGAATAAGAGAGAGAGAAATGGCTCGAGCTTAGAGATTTTGAGCTGATTGTTATACAGGACATTGAGCGGAAGGCGCGTGAAGGAATTATAGATGTTGATGCTGGAGAGGAAGATTATGAAGTTCTTAAGAGGTCAAATACTCCTCACATGTTTTGCAAAACCCTCACTGCTTCTGATACAAGCACCCATGGTGGCTTCTCTGTTCCTCGCCGAGCTGCTGAGGATTGCTTCCCTCCCCTGGTACTAATCCACTCTCTGTAGATTCTGTAGTAAGACTAATCAGCTTTGTACATTGCACATTGTTTTCTAGTTGTTCTTTAATTAGCTCATAGTGAGAGATTTAACTGCATATTCATATTGTTATGTAGGACTATAGCCAGCCCCGGCCTTCTCAGGAGCTTCTTGCTAGGGATCTTCATGGCCTGGAGTGGCGATTTCGCCACATTTATCGAGGTAAGTTTGTTGCCTTATGTTGTTTTTTCTTGCCTTGAGATATAGTAGATGGAAATTTTGAATGGTTTGAGTGACATATAGGGCAACCTAGGAGGCATTTGCTTACTACCGGGTGGAGTGCATTTGTGAACAAGAAGAAGCTTGTCTCCGGAGATGCTGTGCTTTTCCTTAGGTAGTAAAACAAAGCTTCTATGTTTTCCCACTACACAACCTCTTTGATTTTCTGTTAGAGGAATTGTGATATATGTGTTTCTATGATAAAGAGGCGATGATGGCAAACTGCGACTGGGAGTTAGAAGAGCTTCTCAAATCGAAGGCACCGCTGCTCTCTCGGCTCAATATAATCAGAATATGAACCACAACAATTTCGCTGAAGTAGCTCATGCCATATCGTCCCATAGCGTTTTCAGCATTTACTACAACCCCAAGTAAGTCCCAACCACAACAATTTTTTTCGTTTTCAACATTGAAGTTTACTTTTTGGAATCCCAATGTTGTGTATTATTCTTGTTGATTGTTTCCAGGGAGTTAATTCTAATCTAAGTCTCAGTAATATACTATATTTGTTAAAATGAATTATAGCCATGAAGTTTGCATTAATACAAGTCTACTGGAATTGTATTTGGTAAAAAAATTTCAGGGCAAGCTGGTCCAATTTCATAATTCCTGCTCCTAAGTTCTTGAAGATTGTTGACTATCCGTTTTGTATCGGTATGAGATTCAAAGCGAGGGTTGAGTCTGAAGATGCCTCTGAGAGAAGGTAATCAAGCTTTAAGAGAGCATAGCCACACCTGAGTTTTAATATGCCCATTTTTCTAAAAAGTTTTGCCTGTTTTGTCAGATCCCCTGGGATTATAACTGGAATCAGCGATTTGGATCCTATTAGGTGGCCTGGTTCTAAATGGAGATGCCTTTTGGTAAGCTATTAATTATGATCTTTTAAGAAGTCACTAGCTTGGTTTAAGAGGTCACCTATTAGATTGTTGCTTATGTTACATTATATCCCATAAGCTCGGTGCTCACACTGAAACTGTGTTTTGACGTCATATTCAGGTAAGGTGGGATGACATTGAGGCAAATGGGCATCAACAGCGTGTCTCACCATGGGAGATCGAACCATCTGGTTCAATCTCTAATTCAGGAAGCTTCGTGACAACTGGTCCCAAGAGAAGCAGGATTGGCTTTTCATCAGGAAAGCCTGACATTCCTGTCTCTGGTACTCATCTACTCGCCAAACACATCCTACCGCTTATATAATCTTCTCTCGCCTATATTCTTATGTTTTCATTGTTGTCTGATACTGTTTCAGAGGGGATTCGCGCCACAGACTTCGAGGAATCTTTGAGATTCCAGAGGGTCTTGCAAGGTCAAGAAATTTTTCCGGGTTTTATCAACACTTCTTCGGATGGTGGAGCCGGTGCCAGGAGAGGCCGCTTCAAAGGAACAGAATTTGGTGACTCTTATGGGTTCCATAAGGTCTTGCAAGGTCAAGAAACAGTTCCCGCTTACTCAATAACGGATCATCGGCAGCATGGGTTGAGCCAGAGGAACATTTGGTGTGGGCCGTTCCAGAACTTTAGTACCCGTATCCTCCCCCCATCTGTGTCATCATCACCTTCTTCCGTACTGATAACCAACACGAACAGTCCTAACGGACGTCTGGAGGATCATCACAGAGATTCAGGCAGGTGCAGGCTGTTTGGTTTCCCGTTAACGGAAGAGACCACATCAGTTGCATCTGCGACGGTTGTCCCGTGTGTTGAAGGGAATCCCATGAAAGGTGGTTCAGCTGTTCAAAGCAATCATCATCGTTCGCAAGGAAGGGACATCTATGCAATGAGAGATATGTTGCTAGACATTGCTCTCTAGGGTTCTTTGGTTAATCTGTGTTTATTTGCTTGTGGCTTAAGTAAAGTTCTTATTTTTAGTTGATTTGTTATGATGATGACTTGCTAACTTTTGGATGTCACAAGTTGTTGATGACTTGTGGAGACTTGTAAACTTGTTCACGTCGTTGCAAGAATGGTTTTTATTAGGTTCAAGTTTTTAAAAAAGTATTGCTTTGCTAGGCGTTTCTGGTTCAGTGTTCTTTTTATTCGCATCGTCGTGTTATCTGTTATCTATTGGTTAAGACTTCTGATTTGGCTATAAACCGTATGATTAAGTAACTAGAAATTGGTAAACCTTGTAATAGGTGCATGTGTATGCATGTAGATGACTTTTGAGGTTCACTTGCGTTACCAACCATTAGAAGTTTAGAACATAGCAATTGGAAATAACTGTTGCAAGTCAAAGCAACATTAAATTCGGGTTCAATCTAGATTATTCCGGTTATTTCCGGTGCAATTCGCAATTTTAAATTAACCGAAAGAAGTTCGACAACATCAACAACTCTATCTCTCTCTCTGCCACTCAAAAAAACCTAATCCAACACAATGGAAGATACGACATGGGAAGAGAGACTACAAGCCGTGACTCACATCCTAACAAATCCAACAACGAAACCATCACTCCACTCCCAATTCCTCATAGGAACCCTAATCCCAAGCTACATCTCGTGGGATTACCCTCCGATCTATTCGCAAACGCGTCTACGTCAATGGTGGGTTTCTCAATTCCTCAAAAGGGTATCAAGGTTCGGGCTTCCTGATACCTCGTGGAGGTCGAATTGCCCGTATTATCAGCCGCCGCCTGCTGTAATGGCGGTCGGAGTGGAGGAAGCGAAATGGGGGAAAGAGGAGAGAAGAGAGTATGCGAGGAAGAGGCTGAGGAGGAAGAAATTGGTGAACGAAGTGAATCCTTATATTCCTCTTTTACTTCCGAATTTGCTTCTCTTTACTCTCTTGTTATGGGATCCTCTTCCTGAGTAAATTGATTGATCAATCTGTAAAAGACGCATTTTGTAAAACGGCCTCTCTGTGTTCCTGTTTTTGTAATTGAAGAAGAAGAGACATAAAAATTTGCTGGCCGCATCGAACCGGTAATTTGCTTGGTTCGATTTGATCCGGTTCGGTTAAAGGGTATTCTGTTTGGATTGGGTCACCTAGGGCAGGACATAATCCCAGGATCCGAAGACCCTACCCGAACCCGAACCGAAAAATCTGATCCAAATCCGAACCCGTATCGAAAAATCCGATCCGAATCCGAACTTAAAATTTTAAAATATCCGAACACTAAACTCAAAACCTAAAAACCCGAACCTGTATCGAAAACTCTGAACCCAAAATTTTAAAATATCCGAATAGATACTAAACTCAAAATCTGAAAACCCGAACCTGATCCAAACACGAACCTGAATATCGAACCTATCTGAAATATAGATAAATATTAATAATATATCACTGATATTTATATCTGTAATAACTCAAATGCCTAAAATATCCGAGGTTTCTAGTTATTTTGGATATTTTTGGATATTTCAATTATTTTTAGGTATATTAAGGTAAAAAATATTGAGATTTCTGCAAAAAAAAACCCTTCAATTCACCTTTTTTTTTTTTTTTGCAATTTTATCCTCATCTCTGAAAAATACAACTATTCATACGAAGTCAAATAATACGCTGTATAACCCTTATATATATTTTATAAATGTCTTTACAGTCACATATATTAGTTTTTCAAAGTTTTAAACGTAGATTTAGAATTTTAATCGCGAAAGCTTCGATTTGATATATTATTTATCAATATTTTACTAATTTGATGGTGATGATGAGGAGGGGTATTAATTTGACTTCGCGAGATTAACCTACATTTTCTAGAGATATAGGGTAAAATTACAAAAAATGACAATTTAGAAAGTTATTTTTTGCAAAAAACCCAAAAATGGTATTTTCGAATAATTTAAATAGATTCGGGTACAAAATTTTTAATTTTCGAGTATTTGGGTAAATTCAAACCCGACCCGAACCCGAAATAAAATATTCAAACCCGACCTAAACGGATTTTAGAAAGTTAAACACTAAAACTCAAAAAACCCAAAATGAATCCAAACAAGTATTCGAACGCCTGGACCCTAGTATCACCGAACACAAATTTGGGATTTGTTTATGTGTCTTACTTTAAACTTTTAAAGGTTCGGTGGTGCTCATTGTCAAATAGTCACAAACAACAATAAATGACTTTGAATAGTGGTAGTACTAGTATGTATATCTTGAGCAGAATAGTATGTTGTCGACTTGTGCTATTTTTATTTTATTTTTTTTGTTAGGATAGAATGAATTAATAATTATTTTGTATTATAGTTTTAAATGGTAGGGGTGAAGTCTGAGAGAAAATTAATGCTAGTAGAATATGACAAATAAATTGATAATGATATTGTAAGTTAGCTAATTAGCGGAATAACTAAAATCCTAATTGAAAATAATCAAGTAAAAGTATTAAAACTATCTACCATGATGATTACCAAACGGATTAATAAAGAGTGTGGATGCCTAAAGTGGTTGTAGTGTATATGGTTGTTCATTTTGCATTGAGGAATAGTGATTTGGGCTCGCTTCTCTATCAATCACTATCTCTTAAACCCACCAATTCTTATTAGTTAGTTCCAACGGCAAGTCATGATACCCCCAAGTACTTTGACAAATGTGGATTATCAACATTTGCTTGTACTATCTTGTGGGTCTAAATCATAACCAAATCCTTAAATAAGTTTTTTTTTTTTTTTTTTCCTAAAAGATTTGTGGAGCCGTTTTCTCGTTTTCTTTTTTGGCAGTTGAGATCTATCTTAATATTGTCTGTAAAGGAGTACCAACTCTCTCCCATACTCACAGAAGTCAATATTGCTTGAAATTTTTGTAAAGCATTTATTTTGTATTAGGTAAAAAATTTAAGAATTACGAACGAGCTATGTTCGCTTATTTTATATATCACCACCCGATGTTGGTGAAAATTGGACCAATAGTTTCTTAAATCCGGTATATATTCAAAGAACAAAAAAAAAAAAAAAACAAATCTTGCGCTTTAAACAAATATGAGACGTATGATATTTTCTAATTCAACTTAGCGACTGATTATGGCTTTGTTATATGATTTGTTGTGGATGTGAAACCCTAATTGGATTTTTACGAAGACCTTTATTAAAAAGACGAATAGTAGACGCAAATCACTTGGTAAATTTGACTGTAATACTGGAAATTATATAAATAAAAGGTATATAAAAAGGAAAACAAAAACGTAGAGGTATGCTTAGGCTCGGAAAGCGTATAGTATGATTGATCATATTCATATAGGTGTCTCTATCGTGAGTACCCCAAAATCTCTAGTCTCCTATTAATACTTCGCCATTGCAATTCAGCTTTGGCCCCTCTTATTTTCTTGTCAACTAATTGTCTTTTTTTTTTTTTTAATTGGTTGACGCATAAAACAAACAAAAACGATATTCCTTTTACTGTCATTAAGTCAACTAATTTTCAACTCCCCTCAGAGAAGATTACTACTATAGTTAAAAAGAAATAAAAGAGATCCACTATACAAGTAATTAATTAAGTAGCTAGTATGATGTTCAACTTTTGGGTGCATGGAAAGAAACACTAACGCCATGGCTATACTGAGAGAACGTACGTTAGGTCACACAAGAGTACTCTTATCTTTGGATTAGAGCACTATGCATAATAAAACTCTCTGAACGGTTACATGATATGAAGCGGAGAAGGGCAGAGCGTACCCGAAAAAAAAGTAGTACAAATTGCACAATCGTTTTTGGTACGTTTAGTTTGTTTTAAAACATGTGTAATTAGAAAACAATCCTCTTTTTTGGATATGAAAAGTTCATTAAGCGGTTGATATTTATTCTTTTTAGTGATATTACGTGTAGAATATTTTGATGTAGGATTTGGAGTTTGGATATATATATATATATATTTTTCGCCAAGTGAATCATTTGCATGAACACAACAGTACAAGCCCATTCTCTTAGAGCATGGTTCTCATGTTCATTGTCCATAGTGCATGTTTAAACAAGCCTCACAATATTAGGTATTAATATTTCACATAATCATAGGTTTGCTTAGTTACCATTTTCTGATAAAATAACTTCATAGGCGCCCCAAAAAGTCGAGATACCTCTTTGAAAATCATGATCATCCAATGGACCCGCCATCAACCATTTTTAATAATCCACTCCTTATTTCCACCTAACCATTTACGCTCTATTTATTTTTGCAAAGGAGTTAACCTTAAATCAATCAAAAGGAAAACAAATATTTCCTATATATAAACGCTCCAATTTTCTCTCACAAACCCCATAACACTCGCATCACCATGGCTTTTTCTACTAGCTCATGCCTCTTCTTCTTCTTAACACTTGTTCTTTTCTTAACCCAAATCAGTGCAAGAGACAGCTACTCCTTTGGAAAGTTCCAAAGAGAAAATCCTACAGACCAAAACCCTAACAGTCTTGACCCTAACCAAACCAACGAGAAGAAAGAGCCAGATGACCAGAACCCTGCCTTTATCCCCGAGTCCGAAAACGGGTACGGCTTGTACGGTCACGAGACAACCTACAACAACAATGAAGATTTGAACAATAACAAGAACGAGGAGAACGTTAACTACGACGACTCGTTCTCCACCCCAAGCCTAAGCGAAACGGCCCAAACCCAAGAATCTTACAAGAACTACAGAGAGAGCTATCCTAAGACGACCGAGATTTACGACAACAACAAGGACACAAGCTACTATGAAAACTCTGATACTTACGGGACGGATAAGAGAGAGAAGGAGGCGTACAAGGGTTATAGCAACAAGGACACGATCTACTACGGAAACCCCAATACTTACGGGACGGAGAAGAGAGAGAAGGAGGCATACAAGGGTTATAGCAACAACGTACAGAGACAAGGAATGAGCGATACGAGGTATATGGCGAATGGTAATTACTACTACGACCTTGCCGACGACAGAAACCACGGCCGTTTCTACCAAAATCAATATTACAACTACAAACCCACCGGTTACAATGAGAAGAAACCCAACTTCAAGAATCCATACGATTCGAACCAACAGTCCGAGATGTTCGGGGAAGAGCAAGGAGATCAGTTCACTCCATGAGCATGCCCACACGAAACAATAATAAGTATTTGCTTTTTTATGCATGTTCGAGTTTTTTTTTTTTGTCAAACTAAGTTATGATGGTTTATCAGTCAAAAATATAATTGTTTGCATATAAAATTCGGAAAGAATTAAAATAGTATATGGTGATGCTTGTTATGCTAATCTTATAATGTTAATAATTAAATCTCTCTTCTTCTTATATCATATATATATGAAGGTCATTAAGCAAAATCTATTGCATTTCTACAATAATATTTTCTCTTTATTTGGTTTGTGAAACCACCGACTACAGATCTGTATAGCATTGATGACATGGACTCTCTAAAAAATTAGACTGTTCAATATGAACATATTATTATCATATAATAGATATACATATTTAGTATAAAAAAAACTCATGTTGTTATAATGAAAAGTTTTGGTCTCGACTACTCACGTGACATGTACGTAGTAGTGGAACAAACACCACGTAATACATTACACGTGTCACCGTTATGAGAGCAACGACTTGTAAAACGTCCGGTGCGAAACTTTGACCCAAACAAAAACCTTTAATAAACCCAGAGAAATCCCTAAATCCTAAATCCAACGAGAATCGGAAACTTTCAATGTCCGCCGCCAGATCCGCCCTCCGTTCCGGTGTCGGTAGAGCCGCCGTCGCCGCATTGAGGTCGACGAAGCCTACGCCGTCTACGTTTAGGATGCCTAAACAAAACCCTCTCTCTAACCGCATTTTCAGGTAAACACTCAGTGAAACCTTCTTCAGACATTGATTACGTCGCGGTTTAGCTCATTTCGATTATCCATTTTGAAATTGAAAGATCTCCGGTGGAATTGAGCTGCTGCGTCGAGACGATGCTGCCGTACCACACGGCCACTGCTTCTGCGTTGCTCAATTCGATGCTTTCAGTTTCAGGGCGTTCCATTTGGACCCTCCAAGGTACTTCTCTAGTCAAAGACACTATTTTCTCTCAGTGATTTGATACCTAGTGAATGTTTTACTGGAGAGAATTGTGAAAACGATCTTGTTGTTGAATGATGAAGATAGTGGTTGTGATACAAAACTGTATCCTTTCAATTTGTTGCACTTTTCATGTTTATCCATCATATGGTTGCGGATTTGCACATCTATCATCTCTAGTCATAAGGTTTTTGTAGATGAAGTGTAGTTTTTGGTATGTTACTTTTGAAGGTTGTTGGTCTTAAAGTTTATCAACAGTAGTAGTAAATGGAGGCTTTTTTTATAGGTTGATGGGTAGTTCTGTTAAGCTTTCTCTTGTTTAGGTGGAGCCTTGTCTCCAGTTTTGAGTTTCTTAAATCACATTTGGATATGTGGGAAGTATTTCACAAGTTAAACTCTACTTCTAAAATGCACTTACGAATTTGGTGTTTTGGTATGAAACTTGAAGTAGATGCAATGTGTGTTGTTATTTACTTCCCTAATATTACTTGTAATTTGATAATGGAGGACAATAGTGAAAATAATACTGGAAATTAAGAACATAAATCATAGCCGTTACCTGTGTCATAATTCAACATATCTGTAACCAAATTTCAGTGTCTTGCATACAATGAGAAATCTCAACTTTCTCCCATGTCAAGATTATAATTTGAAGGACAATCATCCAGAGTGATGTAAACTATCTATCATGTCTTCTTTTTGGAGTTCGGCAGAGGGGAATCTTGATGTGCTCATTTTGTTGGGTTGATTTTTCTTATGATAGTGATTAGTGTTTCACATGAATTGCCAATAGAAACTTTGATTTTCATGAATCCTGCAACACTCTATGTTCCGTATAATCACATGCGATTATGTTTTCTGGATGCTGATATGATGTTCTTCTATGTGCTCAGATTGTATTGATGATGCATGATGAATCTCAAATGGAGTGCAAGAATGGATGCAGTTTAAAGCAAGGTGATGAAGTGACAGTAGTGGTGTCATGTTTCTTCTTAGGTCATAAGATCCGGTTTTGACCTTCAAGATCGTCCGTTAAGGAATATTATAGAATTCTTATCGACTTCAACCCAGGAGATTTGTAAGGACCAACCGGTGCAGTTACGGTTATTAGCAAAAACTGACAATTTAAGACCACATGGTCCCAATCCGAGCTTCTCTTTATTTGCGGGTGTTGCGCAATCAAAATATCAAAACTTGAATTCGCAATTTGGTATGAATATGACTATTTGCAAGACATATAATTCTTTTTTTACCAAGTTTTTCATTAACCTTCTGAGTTCTGACCAAGGACCATACAAAAGCATCAAAAACTCAAAGGGTACATACCTAACATATCGTGTGCACCGAAACCCCGAGATCAACATAAATCCGGAAAATAAATTAGCAAACTTGCCACATCATAAGATACATATAAAATGCCAGCGCGGTAGCAAAACAAATATCATTGTGGGATTAGATAGAGATCATTCCTGAGCGACATTGACGAGCTCATACTCCACAAGGGACAAATTGTTGTCTTCCTTAACAGTTATGTCAGCAGGTTCAGTGACCTCGATGCGACCCCATTTGTCAACAGCAAGCCTCATCGATCCCTTGAACATATCTATCTTTGCATTCCGGAGATTCACAGTAGCCCCTGGTTTCATCAAGTCCACTACACCCACAAAACGAAAACCAATAAAGCTAAGTGATCCACTATGAATCACCAAATTCAATATAAGAACAGAAGAGATCCTAGAGAGTGTCTTTAATCAACAAAAAAATCTAGCATTCTTGATAACATCAATGCCAATTTCTGGAGAAAAGCTCCAAGTATCCAACATTTGAGTTCTTAACAGTAATATCAAATCTTTTATCTATGAACAAATTTGCAACAGACTAAGAAAGCGTTCACACAGGATCCGTTTAAGGCTTTGAGAGATACAAATTCAAAAAATAGAAATGTGCAAGAGAGAATTCGGGATAAAGTCACCTTGATCGTTGCGAGCAGTAAAGAGGATGGAAGCAGTCTCGTCTCCAACGAGACACTCAGAGATCCGAGCAGGTCGGAGATGAGAAGAAGCAGCTACAGGCTTCTGAGGTACAGAATTCTGATCGACGACTTTAACAGTCAAAGTGTGGCCGCTCGTTCCAGGTTTAAGCTGATCCACCTTCACGAATACCGGTTTCCTCTTCTCCTGCGGCGTATGCTGTTGTGGCTGATTCCGAGAAGTTCGCGTTGACGACGACGACGGAGACGGTCCGTTTCTTTGCCGTGGTCTATGCTTGAAATTGTCGTTGTTGGTGTTTGACGCCATTGAGACTAAAGAAATCTCGGATCACTCTTATGTGAATTCTTCTTCGATCTCTAGATGGATGGGATCCCTTTTATAAAAGACTTATCAGTCTTCCTTCTTCTTCTGATGAAGTTTTACTATTTTTTTTTTTTTTAAAAAGAAAAAGAAAAAAAAAACGAAAGCAATTTGAGGCAGCCACGTCAATCTAAGACCAAAGTAAAAAAATATATATATATATATTATTGAGTTTGTGAAATTATACCATTGTACCTCTCAAATAATTTTCTCCTATAAAGATGTTTGTGTAACTGTATGATAACTATTAGGCTCATCAAATTAAGAAAAACTTTATAAAATAAAAAATATTTTGTCGCATATAGATCGACAAGATATATAAAAAGTATTTTAATTATATATACTGATATTAAAAATTACTCAACACCATTTATCATAAAAAGATGTATTTTATTGAACCCCAACATTGGTAACTAGTAGTATGTGTAATACACCCAAATAAACAAAATCCACGAGTTTTACAGTTTCATAAAAGTGAGAGATATAATTTGCCGAAATAATGACACATTCTGGCTCTGTAATTTTATCTGGTGACTCTGTAAGCCTACACAAAACAAAACCAAAAGAGTGAGAAAGATTCTTATGTATAATTTTTACAAAACCGGAAAGCCATATGTATTTTTGTTACCTTGATCTGTTTGAGCAGATTCTTGGCGCGTGCGTCTGTTTTGAAATGATCACGAACAGGCTGCGATATTGGTTAAGGAGTTAATGATTTCGTTTTGAATCCAAAACTAGTAAAAGGTTTTGCGAATTATTTGTTTTATCTATTTACTAATATCATCATTAGGGACTCGTGAAGATCTAACATATATGAAGTGTTTACTTACTTGCAAAATCTTATTCAATGCGTTCATCAGGCCTTTCTTTAGATCGCCAGGGTGCAACTCGCCGCTCTCATAGTCGGCAGCAATGTCTTCAAAGGTTTTGTAGGTCCTTACATTTGGAAAAAAATTCCACAGCAGGATGAGTTTCACCATTGTAGTGACATATGTTATAGGACTAAAGCAATCAATATAGGATCTAAAATCAACAAAATGAACAAGCAACTAAGAAAGTTTAGAACAAGGGTAAGAACTCACTTGTTACCGCCATATTCTTCATTTCGCTCAACTGTGAATTCATCAAACCACGGTAGAATAATGTATTTGATGTATTCAAGGCATGGGTTGCCTTGCACAATTTTTGGAGGACAGTAAGCTTTCTTGATCTTTACATTAACTTCAGCCTGAGGACGACAAGACCTTTAAAACTAGTCAATAACTGTAAAACTCCTCTCTACTTTTGTGAACTTAAAAAATTAGTTAAGTTACAGTTACCTCCTCGTCTTCCATAAAGATGGCAGATAATGGATCACTTTTAGACATCTTTTCTTGTCCTTGTTGGAGACCAGGAAGCATATCTGCAAGTTGTTACAGCTAAAAGATGATACACACTAGACCAGGAAAACCGTGGTATAACAGAAGTCAAATAGTAAAATGCATACGGTGCGACAAGATTATTGGTTTGTTTTTCCTCTTTATGTCATCACAGTATTCTCTCGCTAGCACGTTTACTTTTCTTTGATCCATCCCAAGCTGGCAAATATCAGCCTACAGATGTAAAACAAATGTTTTAAGAGCAATCACAGAGCTCAGTACACATAATATAACTTTACACTGAGTAAAAATCAACTATATACATCAACAAAATCTGCCAATCATATATGATTTTTTCCAGTGTGAAGCTTTATCATTTTTTTTTTTTCCAACAATATAGTAGACTAGACTTTCTGTGAGGTAAAACAAGAGATAAATTTTTGATTTCCATAAGGGAAAATAGCCTTAACTAACAAACAAATAAATCCAAAATACATTTAAAGGTACCTCGAGGAAAAATATATCTGCACATTGCATGCATGGGTAAAGGATTTGGGCAGCACTCAGTTCATCGGTCTCACTACGTCCCATAATCTGCACACACCTGCAAGGACAAGAAACAGACTCATTTTAGTCCCACAATTTCCCTCACGTAATACAATGACCCAAGCATGGATAAGATTAAAAAAACAAAAAGTAACCTTAAGATTCTAGGCAGCTTGTTTTTGCGAGCAATGTCCATCACAAGAGGCCAGTACTTATCCGCCTTAGAATTAATTTCTTCAGACGACCACAAGAACTCTACTTTGTCATTGTCCATCCCAGCAGCCTTCCATATCTCTTGGAAGTATTCTCCAACCACTCTAATTTTCTTCAAGTCACCGCCCATTTTGTTGTTCAACTGAGCAAACCAATCAGCAATCCAAATTTTCACTCGGCAACCAGCTGAGGTCATTTTGTTCACATTGATGACCTTCATCACTCCCTATTAGAAAACAACAGAACCACATGGATTAGCCAAAGCTTCCCATATAAAGTAATGGAAAAAAGGAAAACTAAAGTAGCACACACTATACATGAAAAATTAACTAAAATGGCAGCTTAATTTAACAAAAAATACATCAAGAAATAACTGACCTGAGCAATATGCATCCTTCCTGATGGTTCAAACCCATCATAGCAAATCGGAGCAGCCTTCTTAGCAAGAAGATTCTTAAGCTCTTCCTCCTGTATGCATTCCTCACCAATGCTCCTAACAATTTGGTATCTCTTCTCGACCTCTTCACTAATCCTGGAGGATTAGTAAAATTTTGAATCCACCACACCAATTAGCAAATAACAATGCAACACTTTCAGTTTTAAAAAATCCATACTCCTACATTGCTGTAGCCGGAAATAAGGGGAAAAGCTCCAATTTTTTCACTCCAACCTCCATGAGAAAATCAAACAATCCAACCCCAAATCAAATTGAAGAGAGAAACTCAAAAAACTGATGAAGGGTAAGAAAACTCACTGTAATCCAGCGGAAAAAGAAGATGCCTGACTAGATGAAACGGAAGCAGCCTCCATTTCCGACGAAAGATTGTGAACGGTATCCGAAGATTGGTCTGCCATAACAGGCGGCGAACGAAGGCTTCTTAGGGTTTTTTTCTTTATTTCACCAAAAATGGGAAAAGCGCCGGAGGATTCTATTTCTTAGGGTTACCAGTGCCAGTGATGGAGTTAACGTGCAATTGAACGCCACTCCGCTTCACGTTTTTCACGGTTTGATTCGGTTCTCATTAAATTTTGTTTTGGTTTAATTCGGTTTATAAAGGACAAAATACCTTGGAATTTAGTATTGGGCCTTATACTAAGCTATATAATTTAGGAAAGGCCCATTGCATATAAATTAGTACGGTCTTTGTAACAGTGGTGGTGTCGCTACCATACGTATTCTCGGAGATCACGACTCAACAGCGAGCTTCGTCCCCCGATCACGCTGCAGTATTTACCAATTTACCACTCTCTGGGTTGGTTCGCTCGCCGAAGACTTCGAGATGTCTGATTCCGACATGGACATTGACGATGATGATGTCGAACAAAAGGTGCAAGTAAATACAATTGGAGGAGATTCTGAATTGATTAATAAACCAATTCAAGCTTCCAATTCCCACAGCGGTTAGTATTTGAATTCGTGATTGGTACATGGTGTTGTTGATTAAGTGTGTCAAATTTGTGAATTGATTGATGGGAACACCTATTCCAATTGGAATTGATGATATGGATGATTTTGTTCTTGAAGAAAGAGAGAATTATAACTAGATTAGATTGCCACTGAAGCTCTCTTGTAAAAATTGTAGCTTTAATACGAAGTAGGCAAATTCAATACTGTTACAGAACGTGCTCCTCAAAGTCTTATATGAACTTTGTGTTTCGGGTTTGTGCTTGTTTATGTAGGAATCCCTTTTTGTTCTTTCAAACTGCAGTTGGGTAATATTTCCTGATTTCACTTGTCCCATGTAGATGTGCAGAGGCATTCTGTAACAACACCTTCAGATGAGCAAGCGAAAATCATAAAGGAACAAGCTTTTGCTCAAGATAATGGAACTCTATCTAGGTATGGCAATTTTTTCCTGCTTAATTTTTAATGAAACTAAGTAAGGAGGTTTACCTTCTGTATTTTGCATGTTTGAAGCCTTTATACTGACAGATTCGGTTCTCAGATTTCGTGCTCCGGGTATAATGCCAAAAAGCTTTTTCCCTGCCGGTGAAGGGAATGAACCAGAACAAAAACGTGCAGCTCTTCCCTGCAAATTTTTTGCTAAAGGGTGGTGTTTCAACGGGGTGTCCTGCAGGTTTCTACATGTGAAAGAGAATTCAAATTGCACTAGTCAACAACAGGCGGAAAATAATATGGCTGGAAGCAGTTATATCCAGTCTGATGTAGGTATGTAGTACCATTATATATTCTTTTGAAGATTGTGATATTAGTGATCCTATGTGGAAGTAGTTTCAACAATATAGAGGTCTTTGTATACTTCTGGGGTTTAATTGCTCTTCATGAATCAACTAATAATTTATTTTGCGTATGTTTATTCAGAAAGAAGAACATCGGACAGCAAAGAAGGTGTAAGAGTTTCCCAGTTAAGCGGAAACTGCGTGACACCTTTGCATACCAGAGAGGATATATCTTTTGTGAATCCCCCAGGTTCTCAGAGATTTTTCTCCTCCATGTCTTCTGTGAATCCCCCAGGTTCTCAGCGAGTTTTCCCGTTCAATAACGAGATACGCTTTATGCCTTCATCTGAAAACATAGGACGAGAGAGTTTGAAGCAAACGTGTGGTGCTGATTTCACTGACAACAGGTCTCTAGTTATTAATAACAGCAATTCCTTCACATTAAGAAGCAGCTTTGTTCATGAGCATAGATCTTCTATCAGTTCCTATTTAAAAACAGACATGGGATCTTCTGGACCAGCCTGGACAGGATCATTGCCCAGCTCTGTAACTTCTATTCCTATGAATGAGTGTGCTTCTACCGTGGGGCATTTTGAAAAGGGGAATACTTATGGATCTGGATCAATTCCAACGCTGCAAGAGATAGCTGTTTCTTCTGATAAAGGTACAGAAGGCAACACAACTAGCAGTAGAAAGAAAGTTTCTTCAGATGATTGGGAACCTTCTGAACCTTTTAAAGCATCTTTTACAATTCCGCCTTATATACTTCCCTCGTCTGATGCTCTCTACGATCCTTTAACGGATATAGAGAATTTAGGAGACAGATCTCGTAATGCTTCATTGTTAAATAAAGGAGAACATGCACGGAAAAATTCTGGCCAGCAGAAAGATGATGATTCTGCTAGTGGTCCCCAAACACGGGAATGCAAGAATGATGATAAAAGCAGTTCATGCAGTCAAAATCAACAACAAGAAAATCTGGTGCGAAGGAGTTTGGAAGCACATGGAGTAGTGGAAGGGGTGGCTACTTCAGTGGTTGATCAAAATGATACAACAACACCTAGTAAAGAGATTTCTTCGGCGGCGGCTGCAGAGAATAGAGTTGTTTTGAAAAGAAACAAACCTGCAGGGCATGATTCTTGGCATAGAAGTGATGGATCTTCATATAAAAAGACGTTGAAATCAGATGAGATAGATGGTGAAGTGAGGTCAGATGCAGGGATGAAAGTAATGAGACATTTCCGGACTGCAGTTGTGGAAACCGTAAAAGAAATGTTGAAACCGTTGTGGCGTGAAGGTCGTCTTACCAAAGATGTGCATAACATGATAGTTAAAAAAGCTGCAGAAAAGGTAGTCAGCACCGCTGTCCAGTTTCGTCAGGTGCCAACTGACACCGAATCAGTTGAGCAGTATCTTGGTTTATCTGCAACCAAAATTGTGAAGCTTGTCGAGGTGAGTTTCTTAGACCAAAATTAAACACACCTGAGCAGGGGTAAGTAGTGCATATAATCTGACAATTCCTCTGTTCATTTGCAGGGGTATGTCGAAAAGTTCGGTAAACCCTGAGTTATCAAACCAAATGCCATTTGGTGGCATGAGCTCAAATGGACGAAATTGTTGTAAATTATGTAATCCTTCTTTTCCCTAATTAGGATTTAGAACGTAGCACCTAAATTCTTTGGATATCCATTCCTATCCTTAACCAATAATGGAATAAGGTTGGAAATGGAGCTTGGTGGAGGAAATGTGTATACATTGTAAAACTCTTTAAAGCTTAATTTAGGCTTAAAACAGTTTTTTCACCCTTACAAAGATGATTAATTGTAATATTATAAGTAATGTGATATACAGAGGTGGTTGCTTTTGGATGCAGATGGAGGGGAAAATAGAGATAAACCGGATAATGTTTAAGGTAAGTTCTCGATCATCTTGACTTTGTTTTTTTTGTTTGCATACAAAACCAGATTCGTTAGTGATTAGCTTTGTGGGATTTTATTGCATATTTATATTCCAATAGTGATAGATGTTGAAACGTTGGTCTCTTGTAGTTTTCTAAGGGGTTTGTTTTCTGCATTATTGTGTTGAGTGTTTATAGAAATATTGGACCGACCCGGCTAGTTAGACCAACTTGGCAAATTGGAAATGTAAATCCGAGATCCGGACAGTCATTCAGGTCGGCTATGCCATATTGGCACATGTATGTAAAATATTTATAACCTGCTTTAACTCGGAAAAATCCTGCAAAACCAGTCTCCTGGCAAAAACCCACGTTATTTAAATTAAAATAAGTAAAGATTTTTCATTTATTTGTAATGGCAAATCACAAATGAATGTAGGATTTGTCATATTAGAAGTTAGTTTTATTTTTTACTTAGAGATGTCCAAGCATGATGGTCTCTTCAAGTGCATAACTTTGTTTAATTACTTTATGTTACCTTTTAGATAATAAAATATGTTTGTTATTGTTGTTCCTATAATACTTTTCCACGAAAGCCTTAGGATACTTTGATTAGTCCCACTTCATGACTCTTCGTCCTTATCCATATTTCAGTCTCTATCCACCTAGCATTTTTTATATTTCACACTCTTCCCTTACTGTTCACTCTTGTGATTATCATGGTTTGATACTTTTATCTATTTTATAACATTAATACTTATATGTTAAGATTTAACTGTATCATGTCTTTTTATGACAATTAAAAATAAGGCTAGACGTATTTTCATCAGTTTTGAACGAAAAAAGTTATTTTTGTGCAAATATTTAAACTTCATTTGGTATTTTCCCAATCAATTAATTCTTGTCTAGTATTATGTCTCTAGATATTTTATGGGTCGAATAAAAAATGAGATACAGACAAAGAAAAAATAGAGAGATATTTTTAGGAATAGTTTAAAAATGGGTCTATAAATGAGATGAAGGAAGCCCTAAGTACTTCACACTTCACACCATTAATACTCTCCAAAATCAACCAAACAAAAATACAGAAGAGAGAAGATAATAAGAAAGATGTGGGATGAAACTGTTGCCGGACCTAAGCCGGACCATGGCCTTGGCCGCCTCCGCAATAAGATCACCGCCCAACCCCTTGACATCAAAGGTCTTTTGTTTATACAACTTGCATATATAGATATTTACCGCAAGTCCATAATGAACTTGCATATCTAGATATTTACGTAAAATCTCTTAATTATATATGTGATGATTATGGAAGGTGTGGGAGAAGGGAGCAGTAGCAAAACTGTGACGGCGGTGGCGGGGAGTCCCGGAACTCCGACGACGCCAGGATCGGCACGTAAGGAGAACGTGTGGAGAAGTGTGTTTAATCCAGGAAGTAACATAGCCACAAGAGGAATGGGCACAAACCTCTTCGACAAGCCTTCTCACCCAAACTCTCCCACGGTCTACGACTGGTACGTGCCCAAACATCTTATGTAGTTATTGTGTTCGGACGGCTCAGATCAGATCTAAGATGGTTTTACCGTTGTTGTGATCCGCAGGTTGTACAGCGACGATACTAGGAGCCAGCACCGTTGAGCCCAGAGATGATGGTGCTATCATGTCTTCCTTCCGCCACGTGTCTTTTTGCTGTTTCGTTTTTTTTTTATATTGTCGTTTTATGTTGTTAGTGAATAGTGACCGTTTTGATCTCCACCATCTGGCTTGGTTTTGACGGTGGTGATACGTCCTCTTGTCTTCTTGTAATGTTTCTACTGTTCGGTAATATAACGGGACTTTTAGCTTCTAATGATTTAGCTAACGATAGAATTTAACTTAACCGTGGTTTGATCTCATATGATTAAATGACAAAAAACTTTACCATGGTTAAATGAATTATTTGTGTCAACAAACAATTATGATAGTGACTTAATTAAAGTTTAACTTAACTATGGTTGATCTCATATCATTATATAACAAAAACTTAACCATGGTTAGATGAATTTGTTTGTGTGTCAACAAACAATTATGATAGTGATTTAATTAAAATTTATACATGTCTTTAGATGTAGTTGGGTACAGTTATAACTAGGTGGGGATAGATTTAGAAAATCTAAGAAGTTGTATTATGGTTTTATTAGATATGATTCATATGAATAACTTGGAGTGATGAATTTTGTTTTAATTATACTTACTGATCATTAACCTTCTCAATATCATCCCAAATCTTTATGTGCAACTTCTATATAGTCTTATTTTCTTGTCGTTTTATATATTTTGGAACTCACAAATTCACAATGTAATGGAATCATGTCAATCGAGGTAAGAAAATTCAAACAATTTATATCCCACATAAAAAGTGAACGTTCCGTAGCGCAGTTCATTTATCGATCGCAAAGAAATTTTATGATACAAATTTCTTAAAGTACAACTTGAGAATATGATTTTTTACACCATTTATCTTGTGGAAAAGTATATTATTATCATCTTGCTTAACCTATAAAACAAACTTTTAAAATTAATACGCTAAAAGTCTTTAATTCATAATTAGTTTCCTAAAAAATGTTCATTGAGTAATTATAATAATGTTTAGGATAAACTATTTAAAATATTACTAAAAATGACAATAATAAAAACAAAATTAGTTATATAAATATCTAAATTAAAAATACTATTGCAAAATCAAAGCTAATAAAAATATTATATTTGTATATACATATACAAAGACAAACTAATCATTATTATAATTAATTATGATTTATGTTTAACTAAATGGCGCGAATATTTACATAGTAATCTTTTAACAAGTTAAAAACTTTTCCAAAACATAACTAACAATTTTTGGCCAATAATTCTTTTTCTTGAACGATGATAAATGTGTGATGGATCCCAAAACGAGCAGTTTAAGTTAAAGATTTCTTACCAAGTATTTGAACCCTCTTGCCAAGTTTTCTTACCAAGAACTAAACATGTTTAATTTTGTGATCGGGTTGAGAATCCGATTAAGTTTTAGGATCAGATTGAGTGGTCCATCAAAACGATTGTATGTTGGATTTGCAATAAAAATTTATAGAAAGTTAAAATATATATATAAAAAAAACAAATGAGTAAGGGTCGGTTTTCTAAAATGAATTTGTCAGATTAGAGCCAAAGTATCATTCTAATTAGTTCGCACAAATTGTAAAAAAAAAAGGGTAAATTTGTAGCACTCTCATATCAAAATTTAAATTTTACTCTGCACACTGCACTGCAAGCTTATGTTATTTTCTTTTAAGAAAACAAAACTGTTGAAAAATAAAACAGAAGAAAGCAAAAGATACCGTAGTGAAGTGAATTCTTCTTCTGCTCAGTGGCGTGGTGGGAATGGGAGAGAAGAAGACGACGACGATTGGAGAGGGATTAGGGTTTTACAAGGAATATATCGCCGGAATGATGGCTGGTCTCGCCACTGTCGCCGTCGGCCACCCTTTCGACACCGTCAAGGTTCTCTATTTTCAATCCCAATCTTCGATTTTCTGTGTTTAATACCAAGTGGGTATATATGTTTCATGTTCCCATTCAGAGATTAGGCCAGCTGCTGAATTTTGCCTATTTTTATTGTTGAGAATATGAACATCTCTGCTAAGCAAAGAAGATCAATGCTAGGTTTATTCTTGTTGCTGTTAAGACTTATTTAGGTTTGTTGCGTATGAGCTTTCTAGCCATAAAAATCATTTCTTCTTTTTGGTTAACCATTTTTCAATAGTTAGATTATCACTCCTGTTTGGAGGTATTGATTGATTCTTGGGGGGTTTTGGCTTTTGTTTCTTGTGTCAGGTGAAACTTCAAAAACATAATACAGATGTGCAAGGGCTCAGATACAATAACGGGCTACATTGTGCTTCAAGGATCCTGCAGACTGAAGGAGTATACTTCCCTGCATTCTTGTTATGTTTCCTTAGAATCTATCAACTTGCAAAGTCTGGAATTTTTTAGTGTCAATGGGAACTTACTAGATCCATCATCACCTGGTTGGCCAGATACAAGTTTTTTGCTGACTTAAAATCATATTTAGGTCAAAGGACTATATAGGGGAGCAACATCGTCATTTTTGGGAATGGCCTTTGAAAGTTCTTTGATGTTTGGCATATACTCTCAGGCAAAGCTGTTCTTGCGGGTAACATTGCAGGCCAAACGATCTTTCACTGTATTTCAAATATATTATTTTCCTCCAGATTTCATTTTTTGCTTCTTTCTTGTTTTACTGTAAAGGGAACTTCGCCAGATTATGGGCCACGACCAGAGATAATTGTTCCGTCGGCTATGTTTGGTGGAGCTATTATTAGTTTTGTATTATGTCCAACAGAGCTTGTAAAGGTGAAATCTCCAGAGCACCATTTCGTTCCCCCCCCCCCCCCCCCCCCCCCCCCCCCCCCCCCCCCCCCCCCCAAATTATTACCTTTCATTGTTTCCATGGAGTTTTGGGACATTCACTGTTTTATTCAGTGTAGAATGCAGATCCAAGGAACGGATTCTTTGGTTCCTAACTTTCGTAGATACAACAGTCCCCTTGATTGTGCTGTTCAGACCGTTAAAAATGAAGGGGTGAGAAACTCTCATTGCTAAAATATTCTACTTATAATCAAACATCAGGTTGATGGGGATATCTTTCAGGTAACAGGTATTTTTCGTGGTGGTTCGGCAACATTATTAAGAGAATGTGCTGGAAATGCTGTCTTTTTTACTGTCTATGAGTACTTACGGTATCACATCCACTCGAGATTGGAGCATTCTAAGGTGAAAGATGGTTACTTAGTTGACATGGGGATAGGAGTTTTCACTGGTGGTCTTGGAGGCATAGCTGTAAGAATCTATATAGCGTGTTTCATGTATTCTGTCATGAAAAAATGTTGCTATTGTATATGAATGAATATTACTTCTGTTTCTATGATGCAGTGCTGGTCAGCTGTTTTGCCCTTTGATGTAGCAAAAACCATTATCCAGACCTCTCCAGACAAAGCTACCGAGAGAAATCCTTTTAAGGTGTTGACCTCGGTCAGTCTGCCATCTAACCTCTGTGAATCTAAACATCAATACTAATGAGTGTATGAAATATTTTTTTTGACATTAAATCATCTCTACAGATTCACAAGAGGGCAGGACTCAAGGGATGCTACGCAGGTTTGGGTCCAACCATTGTGAGAGCATTCCCTGCTAATGCAGCAGCAATCGTTGCTTGGGAGTTCTCAATGAAAATGTTGGGAATCAAACGTGACTAGGATTATTCTTCCAATCTCATTTATTTGGTCCGATTTACAGATCTCAGTCCCACTAGGAGCTTGCATTTGCCTCGGATTTTGATGAGCTTTCTTGTAACAGAACTATAGATATCATGAATCAAATGTGTCTCCCAGATTATTATTTCTGATAGCTTTTTAGCTCGGTCTCCTCATATGTTGATTGCAAAACAAATACAGATTCCTGGTTTAGTCTAAGATCTTGGCTTAGAATAACATTTTCCAAGTTTCAATAGTCTTACACATTCCTTCAAGCATTTACTAAGTCTCAATGCATTTTATTTAATCATATCCTAGGTTTAGCATATAGTTTTGATTGCAGGCAATATGGAGAAACAGAGAGATACACAGAGGATTACAAGGAGCTAAAAGAGACTGACAGAAGAGAGTAAGCAAAGCCTGTTTCATTAACCTTCAAATCGGGATATCACACCTTTCGCCGTCTTTATTCAGTTGTGCTTTTCCGCCTTCTCTCGTTGTGTCCAGCTAAGCGTCTCCTGCAACTCCGTTTGGCTTCATCAAACTCACTGAGCTCGTGAAACCTTAGAAACCAAAGTTAAAAGGTATCATATTTCTTGTTCTTGTTTTTGGTTGTTGTTGCAGGAGTTTGAAAAAGATGACAGAAATTTACCTGCTGCATTGTTGGCAGAAACGTTGGTGAAGGCCAGAGATCCGAACAAGAGGAGCTTTGGCATGAAACTCGCAGACTTTGTGTCGTTTGTGGTACTGTTTGGCTTTGCTCATATCCGCAGTACAACTCTCGACCTGACAAACTCCACTACTACTTGTAACTTTACCTTTCTGCTTTTTCTCCAAAGCCTCTTCTTCTTCAAAAGTATCTTCATCTTCTGCTTCTTCTTCTTCCTCTTCCTCACTCATTTCTCTTAAACTCCTTTTCCCTTCCGCTTTGCTTCTTCTCATACTCATTTGCAAAATTCAACTCTCTCTCTCTCTCTCACTCACACACATGAAAGATGGAATAAGAAGAGACGAAGAAGAAGAAGAAGAAGAGGAAGTAAAAGTAAACATTGGAAGGGAAACATAGGACCCCCAAAACAAAAGTGGGGAAGGATCTTAGGTCCTTAAGTTGTTGGACCACAAAATTTTTACTCTCCACGTCCTAAGGTATAAATTTTTTTAGCATGTTATGTAACAAAAAAGGTACGAACAAGCTTAAGTGCTCTATTATTTTGTGTATACATATGTATCCTTAAAACCTGACGAGGAGCAGGGTTTATTTTGTGGTTTTGAGTTAATGTTGATGCTATCTCACCACCCGGATTCAGATATGCATGTTGACCTGTTGTTGACAAGACAATACCGAGAAACAGAAACTGAAAAAAAATAAAACACTATGAAATGATATGGTAACAAAAAGTTAAGATTCGAAACTAGAAAACAGACCACACATGGCTCATTGCGTTTTTATGACTCATTCGCTTTTTATTACTGAGTTATCACACATGGTAACAAAAAGTTACTACTGATGAATATGTCCACTAATTAATTTGCACATAAATATGTCGTAAGAATAATATTTGGTTACAAAGAGAAGTTCTTTTGATTTTATAGCATAGGGCCACCACTAGTCTATTTTGACAATTTAATTTCTTGTTTGGTGAAGATGATAAGGTCGATCAAGTTACCCATCTGGGCCACGAAGCTAAAAGTAGGCATATAAGAATGGTCCAAACTTGAATGTGTTCGTTTTTCAATTGGTAATATGTAAAACAAAGATATTAGCATAATTAGATGGTAAAAAAACAGTAATATGTTTGAAATCAACTGCGGTTTGAAAGAAATCGCCATGGTTTTAACTCTACAAAACACAAATCTCTTATTCTATATATTTTTAACCATTGGATATTGGACCATTATTGAATCTCGAGTTGGGCATTATTGTCGTATGGCATATGGTTCGTGAGATTTGAAGATCATCTCTAACATGGTTGTTGAACTTAAGTTCACACCATAAAAGCATGCACACATACTAGGTTGGTGGGATGTGGTAATGATACTTTCTACTATATGAGATGACATTTAATACGTGTGATATAATTGTTCTAACACACATTTAATCCAACTTAGCTAAATGGGGAGGTGCGTCGTCAAATGATGCCGATGCATGCACATCCACATATACATATACAAATTTAGAAATGGTACAGCTATGCAAATGTTTGCTGTATATCTCTTAGATGCTAAGGGACAACTCTATCTTTTGTCACCCCTCCTTTAACTGTTTACAAAACGAACCACCAGTTTACTATTTTCACAGTTTATACTCATTTTTTTCTTTCTATCAGTCGTCGATCTAGCTAGTTAGCACTAAAATTAATTCTAAATCCAGACATCCCCATCATACATTGGTTCGACGTAAAAGGCTTCATACTAGTATTACAACCCTTAATAAAATATAACGCTGACTTTTGAAATTCACTTGGATGAAAATCTTTTTATGGCATAATTTAAAATTGAGATCCACGATACTGACATAAAAAGAATCGAAATCAAAAAAATATAGAATCTGATTTGTAAAAGGAGGTTGTATTTGATATGCATGCACTAATGAACAGAACCATCCTATATACAACATTTGTATTATAGTTTTTAATTGCTTGCCACCTAAACCCCCCGTAGATTAAAAAGGTGATCGAATCTTAATTGGTTTATTTTCTACTTCTTTAAGTGGACAAAAATTTTAACGTGAAGATTTGGCAATAGACTCGTCAGCTGTCATGACACTACTTCACATTATTGTACTGCCTGTCAATTTTTGATTGCATATTTTGTTCAGCAGCATCTCATTCTCCTTCAGTCCTTCTCTTCTTTTTTCTTTTTAAACTAATTCCAATTCTACGGTATATATGATGGATTTGTATACAAATTAACTCTCTTTTTTACCTAAACTTCGAGATAGAACTAAGTCACAACAAGTCTGGAGACACCATGTTTGCAACTCTATGTTCTTATGATTAGATGAACAAGATTATCACGATTTCACAAAGCTCGTGATGATCACGATTCAAAATAGTTCTAAACCTATGAACGAAAAAACAAATATAAATAACGTTTGCAACTACAACACTGAACATAAATAAATGACGTTTGCTGATGTGTGGGTTAAATTGTGGAAATGGACAATAAAAAAGAAGAGAAGTGGTGGTGGAACCTTAACTTCCCTACATGACACCAACGAGCAACGTTAATTGAATTTTGAGTAGGGCCTTTCTGTAGTACACTCATTTATTTTTGGTCACCTTTTTTATTTGCAAAATCACAACAAGAAAGAACAATGCCAAGGCCTTTTGCAACTGATTATTCGATTTTAACTTTAAACAAATTGTGCTAAAACTGTCACAAACAAATTACTTGATTAAGGCTATATGTTTGGTTTAGTTTATACGACTTTTTTCTTTTTTTATCACCGAATGTAATTTAATTTTAATGAATCATGTGTAAATGATTAAATATTAACTAATAAAGTTATATTCAATATGACTTTTAAAAATGTTTGTATCCGATTCTACAAAGGTTCCGAACAATTGAACATGCTAAGTTACAAGAACCCTTGATTACATGAAAAGTGACAACGTAAAACAGTAAAAATAATTAACATATATATAGAGAAATGTTGATCGTATAATCAAATCCTAGGGCAGACTCCATATCAAAATGTATAATGTTGAATTAGCATGGTTAGTTGGTTACTGATATTTTGTTTTTTTCAAGATTAGTATACCTAAGAATGTGTATCCGTAAGCATATTCATCATCTTTAATGGGCCACAAAGGGCCTTCAACTTATGTGCCCATTTCGAACAAAAAGAGAGCAAGACAACTAGTTTGATAGTTACGAGGGTTTAAATGTAATTACGAAATATAGCGTGGCCAATTTTGTTAAACAATAGAAGTTAATAATTACTTTAAAAACCCCCACACAGTTTTCTTTTCAATTTTCACCAATTTGGTGCTGGATAAGCCTCTACTCCATTCTCACTTCCTTCCTCATCCAAAAACATCCAATTTCAATGGCGACAGCATCAGCTCTCTCTTCACTCTCCTCTCTCTCCCTCCACACCCGAACCTCTTCTCTCATCTCCCCCCCCACAAAACCCATCGTCTCCTTCTCATCCTTTAATCGCCGCAATTCATCTCTCACTCTCGTCAAAGCCTCCAATGAACAAACCGAAACTTTCTTCTTCGAAGACCAAAACCCAGAAATAACCGCCAATGTCGTATTCGACCCACCAATTGCTCCCGAGGGCTTCGTCGCTCCACCGTATTTTGACGAAGGAAGCGACGAGACAGAGGAAGAGATTGCGACGGCGTACGAGGAGCTCTACGGTCCTGCGTATAGTGGTGAGAGTATGCTTGGGAAAGATATATATGTGATGGATTCGAAGCATAAGAAGAGTTCAGGTGTTGGTGGGAAGCCTAAGAAAGATAAGATTAGAGATGGGTTTGAAGAGAGAGTTGTGCAAGTGAGGAGAGTTACTAAGGTTGTTAAAGGTGGGAAGCAATTGAAGTTTAGAGCTATTGTTGTTGTTGGTGATAAACAAGGCAATGTTGGAGTTGGTTGTGCTAAGGCTAAGGAAGTTGTAGCTGCTGTTCAGAAATCTGCTATTGATGCTAGGAGAAACATTGTTCAAGTTCCTATGACTAAGTACTCCACTTTCCCCCACAGGTATAAAATTATGATGTTTGATGTTTGTAATGTGCGTTAATGGTTGGAAGATTTGGTTTTGGATGATAAAAAGTCTTACTTGGTGATGAACTACGATTTTGGGGTTTACTTCTTGTTAGTATTGTGCAGTCATGGTTGTGTTGGATGCGATGATTTGCTTGCTTTAAACATAGGTGTTATGGGACTTGTTACTCAAAATCTTAAATTTTGCCATAATGGTTAGAAGAACCGGTTCAATCAATTGGCAATGAACTAAGATTTTGGGTCTTCTTAGCATTGTGCAGCCATGGTTGTGATGGATGTAATAATTTTCTTGGTTTAAGCTTTGATGTGATGGTCTTATGAAACTGATGTTTGCATTGTGCACAAACGTTTAGAAGAATCAGTTGGTTGATAGGCCATGGAGCTAAAGCTTTGGGAGCAATCGGGGAGGGTTTATGTTTCTGAATGTCTTGGTTTTGTTTTATAGATCAGAGGGTGATTATGGAGCAGCCAAGGTGATGCTTAGACCAGCTTCACCAGGTACTGGTGTGATTGCTGGAGGAGCGGTTAGGATTGTGCTAGAGATGGCAGGAGTTGAGAATGCATTGGGGAAACAGCTTGGAAGCAACAATGCTCTCAACAATGCAAGAGCTACTCTTGCAGCAGTGCAACAGATGAGACAGTTCCGCGATGTTGCTCAAGAGCGTGGAATCCCCATGGAAGAACTCTGGAAGTGAAAACTCATCTTCGCTTTAACATTTTCATCCTCTTTTGTTGAGATTCTTGTAAAATCAAGAGGCATGATGTAATTCATGAGAAAATATATGTTTATTTTGAAATAGCAAATCCTTTCTTCTTCCTCAAAAGTTCATAGTGACCGATTCTATTACAGAATGCTATAGCTATGGCTAATAATAATATGGTTCGAGTTGAAAAGGATCCCAAATATTATTAGCCATATCTGGAGTCGGTGACTTCTCAAGTGTAAGGCTGAATCTGACTCAACATTGTACATCTATCTCAAGATTGCAACATACGTACTTGAAACCAATGCAGAGCCGCTGACACGCAGTACAATTGAATAAGTTACAACCATGCTCATCTTTTGTAGTACTTGGTCGTAGAGTAAGTGGATGCTTGTGCAGCCCATACCTTAAATTCTGGGGAAGATTGTGAAGAAAAAAGGTACAAGTCAGAACATTTGTAATATGCGTCGAAGTCGATCGGTAGAGCACAAGCACTGCAGCGGACAGTATTATGACAAACAATACCATCGTTGATGAGTCTGAGATAATGTTCATGACTGAAATGTTTAATTACTTTGTCATGTACCACTTCAAAGGGCATGATATCTTTGATAGTATCTTTTTCTTCTAGTGTTTGAGAAGCGAAGCGGAGAAAGGTGGAGAAGTTTGGCCAGAAACTGCTAGTGTTTGATGAGCTTTTACTAGAGTTAAATATCGATATTAATTGTTGAGGCTATAAGTCATTTCATTTCACCTAAAACTTGAACGATTTTTATGACTCAGTCAACAAACCTAATATTGTAAAGGGCACATAGAAGTTACCTAAACCTGTGGTGGATCCTGCTAAAATGTAATTAATCTTCAATTTGAAACTATAACATAGTAGGCAGCAAGGCCATGTTCACAATATTCACAGTCTTGAAACACTACTTCAGAGAAAAGTGTTTTCTGCTATAAAGACTTATATGTATTTGGTAATACGGCTTTACTAATACCTGAATGGCTGATCAAAGTAAAAGGGTGTTTTACCTTTCTAGCATCAAGTGAAGAGACGTTAATATTTCACTCATCAGGTGGGAATTCCTCATCAGAGGCTTCATTCTCCAGAAAAGAGCCGAGAGTTTTCCTCAGTATGCTGAAAGTTTTGTCATCCTACATCAAGATAATTTGCGTTTCAGTCATATAACAAGATCAAAGAGAGAGTAATGTAAATGTAAAGCTTTTATTTACCCGTTTCTTTTTCTTCAGCGACTCTTCCAATTGAGCAAGCTTTTCAGTGCAGAACTTCTCCTGTTCCGTTATCATTATCTTCTCCTTCTTCCCTATTTGTTATTTACAGGTGGAAGTGAGTAAGTGTTGCCATCTTATAACAATGGTCTCATTATAAGGGGTTGGTTGGCTTACTTAGTTGCTCATATCGCATGTAAAGCCTCTCCTTGTCTTCCTCAAACTTTGAAACAGTGTCTGTCAAGCAGAAACACATGTTCGTCAACTTTTGGTAATATCCCACTTGGCTAATGAGAGAAATATACACTTTTGACACCCAACACTACTGACCTTAAGAGTAAGAGATGACAAAACCAGAAGGCAATAATAAGAATACCTTTCAAACCTTGTAGATGATCCGCTTTGTCTTTCATGAATTTCGTATGAAGCTCCTCAAACTTGGCAGCTTCATCCTTCAAGATATTCTCACACTGCAAATATGGATCAGGTCAGCTCCTTGTACCTTTCTAAAGACTCAAAAAAGTTAAATATCATCTTGGGAACTTTTGTTCAGACCTCCTTTGAACTCTTTGAAAGTGCTTTGACAAAGTTTTGTCTGCAGTTTGTAAGTCAAGGACAAAATTTCAGCACGGTTCCATTTATAATCTTATCTTGTAAATCAACATTCACAAAGCATGCAAGATCAGATATCCATCCTCAGCAACGTAGCCTACCTTTCTTTCTCAAGTTTTGACTTCAACTCGTCGATCTTTGACTTTACCTCAGTGGACACACTGCCAGAAAGATACACAAGGATTTAAACAAGATTCAGCTTAGAACCATGGAGTTTATTTCATAGTCTTGTGGAGAAACTTATTCTGCCGAGAATGCTCACAATCCTTGGGTCTGTCTGGAACAATAAATGAAAAAATCATACCACTAGATGCCAACATTGATGATAGAAATCAACCGAGGGCTACATGAACAAAAGACTCGATATCAAATTATTTTGCATCTGTGAAATCAAACGAGCTTCATATCTTTCAATCAAACATTTGCTTTCTTGTTTCAGGGATACAAAGAGTATATCACAACCACTTGCACAATAGATCAGCTGAGTGCTTCAGAGTTGAGGAACAAAAGACTGATCATCTAAAAGTTCTGTATCTATGAAATTATACGAGCTTCATATCTATCAACCAAACATTTGCTTTCTAGTTTAAGCAATACAAGAGCATACCACAACCGCTTGCACAACATATCAACCAATATCAAATGCTAAAATAAATGATCGAACACCTAAGCTTCATCTGGCTATATCTAGTTAATAAATTTGGTTTGCGATACAAGAACCAGACTAATTCATATTCTAACGACAACAAATTGAAGAAACGCTCCATCAAAAACGTAGAATGAAACGATCGTAACTAGCATAATATCCTCCAACAGCATTTATGATGCATACGATCGATCGCCAAAAAAATCTCGATAATTGCATAGCAAATGAAATCTAAGGTTACGGGGATATAAAACTCTGTTTCTACCAAACACCCCATAACCTAATCGGAGAGAAACATGTAACGAAGAGATATATCACCTGGAGATGCTTTCTTCCTTCTTCTTCCGGCCATCCTCGTGCGCTTTCTCTCTGATTTGCTGCAACGCCGACATGATTCCTTTGAGATCGCTGCACGATCAGCACGGAAACACAATCTCGAGTCACAGTTCAGAAAAAATCAGAAGAAACGAAGAAGAAGAAGTAAGAAAACGGACCTAGAAACATCGAGATCCAAATCGTCCTGGAGTTTTGCCTTCGGTGTTGGCTTCTTGAGAGATTGGGGCGGCTCTGGCCGAGTTCTCTTAGTGCCTCTTCTGGTAGAAGACATTGCAAACGCAACTGAGAGAGTGAGAGAGACGATAAAACGAAATCAAAAGCGCTGACGATTATCTGCTCTCTCTCGCGTAATTTGAATTTGAAATTTGAAATTCTGTTTCGTTTGGTAGCTTTCCTGCTCAGTTATATATATAGCCACATTACGTACCGTGGATGCCGTCGTAGCTGATTACGTACTCCAGGTATTTTTTTCATTTTTTACTGTTTTTTTTTTCGTTTTTTGTTTTTTGTTTTTCAAACAAATTATGATGGCTAACGTAATTTAAATTTATTTTTTTCTTTTAATGAATGTTAAATTATTATTCAACCCAGAAGACCGTTTGTTACATTATATGTATTTTTTGTTTGAAAATAAATTAGAGAGCAAGATTATTGTCTTGATCCCAATCATACTTAAAGTCCGTCGGAGAGTTGTTTGTAGCCCGAGTCTTGAAGAGAAAGGAGTTGATTTTTGACCATGCGATCAATGGTTTCAATGAATAGATCGATTGGAGATGAAACTTCGCCATGTCTTCTACGGTTCCGTTCCCTCCAAACGGTGTGTATTGAAGCTTGAAAAACATACCTCAATAAGTACCGAGGGGTCTAACCAAAGTTAGAACCCGAGAGAAGTTGTAGAAGCCCATCGAAATCTTTTGTATACCTCTGTGCAAGAAGACCTTTAGTTAAATTCTCCCATAGCTTTGCTGGAAAACTGCAAGAGAAAAAAAAAAGATAATTTCAAGTCTCCTAAGGGTCTTGACAAAGCACACACGTCGTACTTGTCCCTGCATTCCAAGCGTGCATTCGATCTCCCGTGGATAGTCTGTTCAGCACTGCCAACCACACTACAAACTAGAATTTAGGAGTAGCTTTTTGGGAACCATACTCCCGCAAAACTAGTTTGACTTTTGATCCTCTATTCGCACTTGTTGCCATTTGCCAAGTGTCTTTGGTGCTGAACTTAGGCTTGTATTTGCCCTCCTTATTTCTCCATAACCTAATGTCAACAGCTTGCAAATCACCTCGGCCCCGGAGTAGCTGTAATTCACCTTCTATTCGATTTATTAGTTCAGCCCGATGTCGCCTACGCCGTGTCGATGTTAAAACAACTGTCACCGTGGTATCTAAGGGGATTCCTAAATAAATAACACCTTTCGTCTCTAGCATCTCGTGGAGATAGCCCAAAGGACTCCAAGGATCGAACCAGAATGACGTTTGAAGTCCACTTCTAACTTCATGTCTAATTGTCTATAAAACTCTTTTGCCACTGTTCTGTATTTGAGCAACTTGCACCACATCCACGATTCCTTACCAACCGATATCCGAGTAGACCAGAAGGAATCTGCCTTGAATAAGTAATCTCTAATACATGTCACCCATAAGGAATGATGAGTATAGTTGATTCGCCAAATCAATTTGTAACAACTCACTTTGTTAGATTCCTCAATCGATTTTATTCCAAGCTCTCCTTCCTGTTAAAACCATAGAACCAATGACTAGTCGGTGATTAGGCATTAGACGGACCTAGGCCTCACGCAATTAACGCCTAACAATTTACAACCTTGGTGTATAGTGTGCATGTGTGAGTCCTTTTAGAAAATCATTATTCTATGCGGATTACATGTCGATCTCATTGTTATCTTGAGATTGAAGTATAGAGATTTAATTTCAACCCTTATTAATGGTGTAGTCCAGCGAATATTTCTTGTCTCTCGAAGTTTAATTTATAAGGCCATTGTTATGTTTTTCTCTACGCTTTTTTATTTTATTTTTGGTTAAGATTATACCAATCCCAAAAACTAAATACATGCATATAGCCGTACCATTTAACGAAAATTTATAAAACCAACTTATCTTACATGTGACACTACCATACATTTGCGAAGCTTGGAATTTTCTTAGTATTAATTCTCACATATCGCTATCAAGAAGCTCCAAAATTTGCAGTTATAATCTGCAAGGCATTGTATATATAGTTTAGGAATTGAATCTCATACATGTCGTGGAAGTATAAATCTTTTTGTTGTAAATCACTACACCAATGTATATTCCACTATTAACATCAACTGTACATAGGCATCGTTTTGCCAATTTGATTAAAGCTAATCGAATTTATATTTATATAATCTTTTCCTGATCTAACAATAACTAGATAGGCATCGCTAATTTCATTACACTCTTATTAGAGATCCACATGAATGCCGAATTATATGTTTACGACAAGTCCAATAGCCCATGTAACTAAGATTTTTAGCAAGTAGAAAGCCATATAAATATACATTAAGAACATCGATGTAAGATAACCTACAGAATTGTCAAAGAGGCAACTCTCCTTCTTCCCTATTTTATGATTGAATCAAGGTATCATTAATCTTGGTGATAATCTAAAGCATTTTTTTTCTTTTAGTTTCTTGAACTAAATAAAAATTTAATAAGCTATTATATTATCTATTTTCTATTTTTGATAATTTATTTCAAGAAAGCTCTAAGAGCTTGAATCTATACTTTAATGGATTGCATATAGTATGAATTGGAAAACCTAGTAAACAGAGAAGTGTGTATATTAATTTAAGTTTGTGTTGAGGCCGCACCAGGCGCATCTTGTTGCCATGCCCATGTTATGGACCACAAAACATGGAACATGAATGAAACCTCATGCACTAATTATATTATATCCCAGATATTTGCATTGAAAGTTGAATTTATTTAGTTAATCAGGTTTATTTAAGTTCATGCGTAAAATTTTACATAAAATGTTTTAGCCCAATAAAAGTTGCGAAACTATTATATCCCTTCTTTTTTACCAACTTTTATAAAAGTCACATGCAGACTATAAGAAATCATTACTCATATGACTAACAATTTCATAAAACTCCCATAAAGTTCTCATAAAACTCTCAAATCGTACATTTATATATAAGAATTCATAAAAAATTTAGAATATATATATATATATATATATATTTATATATATTAACATATGGCTAAAATTTTCTTTTTAATTTATATATGATGCGTTATTTAGAAAAGAAATAATTCAGGTAAGTTGACGTAGTTTGGTAAATGTTTTGTAGGATCTGGTCAGGAACTCGACAATCCCAAAGTTCAAATCTCAGCTATAAGTAATTTATTTGGGTAAGCATCGCTTACGTGATTCACCTGAACGTGAGATTACGGCAAACATCATACCAAAATATTGTTCACTCTAAAAATATCATAGCTAAACAGTAAATATCATATAGTGCTCTATGGATGGTCACGCAAAATGTAGTTCAATCACCTAGTTGATAAATAAACGATTATCAAAGTTGTGAAACCGTAACCGTAAGCGTAAGGGTAGTTCAAACACCTAGTTTTTAATAACAAAACTCGAATCCTTTGCTGAAGTATTAAAAGCTGTTAGGAGATCTAAATCTAAATCTTTAACGAGGCCACGGAAACTTCTGGACTACCTCGCAAGACGTGCACATGTGCTGTATTACTATTATCTATATTATCATAACCCCTTAATTAGTTATATAAATAATTGCCTACGAAATATGGATTTTCCCGCTTTTTTTTGCCTTGCTGATGATGTTTCAAATGAAATTATGTATTAGCATCGTTGTAAATACATTGTCGGTGATGTTTTCCCACAGTCCAAGACTTTTTCACCATCTCAGGGTGAGCATGCTTCAGCATTGTTGTAACAAAAACAAGCTAATAGTTTTACGTTAAATCAAATATATGTATTGATTTTTATATTGTTAGTGAAATTGATAATTCTAAAGCGTAAAATTTGAAAATTATCACAAATTTAGACTACCATTTTTCTTGAACACGGGAAGAGAGTATGAGACCATGGTCCGGTTCGGATACGTACGGGCTGAAGAAATGACTTTTTTGTGGTGAGTGAAATTTTGGTCACACAATTATCAATACTGAACCTATGAATTTAAAAAATGAAAATAAACATTAGTTAAGTTTAATATTACAAAAATATAAAGATAAAAAGAGACTAAACTAATATTTCCGGTTACTTTCATATTAGGTTTTTAACATGTCCAAGTTACGCCAGTTATGACATTAATGTAACATTTAGGAAATGTATTATTTGAGTATTTCTTTTAATTCGTTGTCCAAAAAATATATATATATATATATCATTTTAATTAATTTCATCAAAATATTGAAGCCTGAAAGTCTCCTATAAATACCCCCATGTCACATCGATCCAAAGTCACACACAAACTAAAACAAAATAATAAAGATGGGAATCATTGGTAAGAGTGTTTCTCTAACTCTATTAGCACTTTTGTGCTTCACTTCCTCTGTTTCCACATTAGGAGTAAATCAACCTGGTTCATCAGCTCCCTTCCATACCCTTCCCGATCACCTTATCCTACCATCACCCCCACCAGTCAAAGCACCGATCAAACTACCAACACTCCCACCGACCAAAGCTCCGATCAAACTACCAACTCTTCCACCGGCCAAAGCTCCGATTAAGCTACCAACTCTTCCGCCAGCCAAAGCTCCAATTAAGCTACCAACCCTCCCACCGGCCAAAGCTCCGATCAAGCCTCCGGTTCTCCCACCAGTTTCCCCTCCTAAGTTCAACCGGACTCTAGTGGCCGTGCGGGGTTTGGTCTACTGCAAACCTTGCAAGTACGCTGGCGTCAACACCCTCATAGGCGCCAAACCCGTTAAAGGTATTATTTAAATAGTTAAATTCACTTACGATATGAATAGTCCATATTTTGTCGTAAAGAATCATCGAATCCTTAGTATTCTCAGTTCTCACCGTGGTATGTGAAAAGTCCACGTACACTTCACTTCCCATACTTCATCCTATACGTTTTTAGGCATGTATATAATCTCGTTTGCAGCTGTTCAAAACTTTTTTGTGTCAACTGTTAACTAGATATTACCACTCGAGATTAGCTCAGACGGTCAGAAGAGTTGTGTCAGTCATATCCCTTCAAGAACCAAATATATATAAACATAAATTTACCATAACAAAAACTTAATAAATACAATAAATTAGTTAAAATGTGTTTGTGACTATTAATAGGTTTTTGGTCAACACAATCTATTGCATCGAGCCCTTGGTTTTTCCTTATATTTCCCATATTATCAAGTTTAGCTCAACTGGTGAATCCAAGTCATGAACCCAAAATTTTTTTAAGCGATAACGGTAAACTTACCATAGCAAATCTAAACAAATACTACAAATTTATTGGTTGCATTGTCTTTTTTTTTTTTTAACATAACAAATTTATACAAATACTAAATTCTTTTTTTTTTTTTCACTTTTTATTCTGTTTGTGTTATTTTGGGATATAGATGCTGTGGTGAGACTTGTGTGCAAGAACAAGAAGATCTCAATATCGGAGACAAAGACGGACAAGAACGGATACTTCAGGCTCTTGGCCCCTAAGACGGTGACCAACTATGGTATCAAAGGTTGCCGAGCTTTCCTCGTGAAGTCGCCGGACGCCAAATGCAGCAAAGTGTCGACGCTCCACGGTGGAGACAAGGGGGGCTATCTAAAGCCGGTCTTGAAACCAGGAACTTCCTTAGTCATCATCAACAAGCTCACGTACGGTATTTACAACGTTGGTCCATTCGCATTCGACCCTGCCTGCCCCAAATGAGATGGTTGTAATAATAGCTAGTTAAACTTTGATTATGTGGCTTAAACATAATTTAATTATGGTGCTGAATGTATCAGATTGGGTTTCTTTGTATGGGCTTTTATGTTAGTGTCTTTATAATTTGCTTCTTAAATAAAAAGTGATGACGTTACATATTAGCTTTTTAAAAAAAAAATCCTTTCTAAGAGTTGAATATCTCACCGAAAAATAGTTTGAATAATTGTCAAAATGACAACACAAAAAAAAATGTCAAAATATAGGAAATAAAAAAGTGTAAAATATAATCTTCGAAATAAGTTAATATGTTTTTTAAAATTTGCCAAAATTATATTTATATTTTTTAGGAGCGGATAAATGTGTATCTTCTAAAAAATATTTGTTATGATTTATATGAAAGATTTATGATAATTTTGACTTAATCAATATCTAGTTTTTAATAAAAAAATACTATATATATATATATATATATATATATATATATTAGAACTCATAGGACAATAGACAAAAGAAAAAAGGGGGGGGGGGCTCTTGATTTATTAAAATGAACAAAAATTATTAGTTGGCAAAAATATATAAATTTAAGACGTTTAGATTTTCTTGACTTTGTCAAACTTACATATAATTTTTTTTTGGCATATAATAAATAGATATGTGTGTTGGGATAATTTAATTACATTTTACAATCTTCCAAAATCACCCAATAACAAATTACTACCCATAACTTCATTCCATGATAAGATCTCATTGGATTCCTTTTTTCAATTTAAATTCTACCATATCCCTTTGCCAATCCTTGCGTATATTCTATTTGAGATCCTTTCCAATATTTACCTTTGCAAAACGATTATAAAAGATATGAGAGATGTCATCCAAAGTTGTTATAAGAAGATGTCATCCAAAGCTGCGGGAAAGGGTAATCATCCACCGGAGCTGTCATCAGTGACCTCACTTCCCGAAGAAGTCCTCTTGGATTGCGTAGCACGTGTACCAAGATCTTACTATCCCATTCTCTCACTCGTTTCAAAGCAGTTTCGGTCTCTCCTTACATCGCCTGAGCTATACATGGTACGATCTCTCTTAGGCTACGACGAACACTGTCTCTATGTTGCTATCTCTAATAACCAAACCTCTAATATCCACTGGTATACTCTTGGTCGGAAACCCAATAACAACCGTTGGTTAGTCCCTATCCCTTTACTCCCTCCTATGCCTTTACATGGAAGCTATGTGGTCACAGGTTCGAGTATATATGTCATGCGTGGATTTCATCATTGGGGGTTGATCACACGGAGTGTGTCACGAATCGATTGTGTATCTCACACGGTGCAGCCTCTCACTAAAATACCAAAGGCGGTCGCGGGTTCGGTCTCTAAACTCGTAGATGGGAAGATATCTGTTCTTGGAGGGTCCAGTACTCGTTCTCGGAAATAGAAATTATTATCGAAAAGGATCATGGTGTTTGATACTGAAGCAAAAACGTGGGAGGTTAGGAGGAGCCAAAATTGGGAGGTGGGACAGATGTGGCTTAGTAGCGTGGAAATGGGAGGTAAGATTTACATGAGTTATAGCAACAGCTATGTGTATGAACCAAAGAAACATACATGTAAGACGGAGCAGATCTTGCACTCTGAGGAGTGGTCCAGTCCTTGTGTTGTAGACGATGTATTGTACTACTATGATGTTCGTAAGAATAGGTTAAGAGCGTATGATTTAAAGAAAAGGGCTTGGGGAGTGGTGAAGGGTGTGGAATTAGGACTACGTGAGGCTTGTTCATGGTCATGCACCGCGAGTTACGGTAGAAAATTAGCTGTGTTTTTGCAGAAAGGAGCAGCCTTGACTGAGACTACAGAAATCTGGTGTGCAGAGATTGCCTTGGAAAGGCACCAAGGAGGAGAAATTTGGGGAAAGGTAGAGTGGTATGATCTTGTGCTTGATGGGAGTTCTTGCATTATGAATTGTCTAGCTGTCAAAATGTAATGTGTGAACTATGTAATGGTAGTTTAGTGGTCATCATCTCCTTGTGGTTCTAGGCTAATGATTGTCTTCTTGTTTTTGTTACTGTGGAATTCACATAGTGAAATGTGAATTCATGTTCTGGAGAGTAGTTTGGGTCTAGACCTACAAATCTTTGATTATCATAAAACAAAAATTGATTGTTGGCTTTTGTTATTAGCTTTGTTTCTACTCTTAACGTTTGTGCATTTGAATCAAAAGATGATTTGGATAGATTTATGTTTGATGGGTATTAGCTTACCAAAATTTTAAGTTGTCGACATCTTTACGAATATATTGGATCTAAAGAAAAAAACTACTACTTGTTAGTTGTTCGAATAACATAACTTTTTTCGAGCTCTTCGGATGTTTTATATGCTCCATGCTCCATGTACCATTGGGAGTTATAAGTTTTTGACATTATTGGCCAGAACTGTTTTTTTTTTTTTTTCTGACTTATGTTTAAGTTTCATCCACACAGTCCATAAACCCAGATCCATAAGCTAAAGCCCAAAAACAGATGACTCGCCTTTGTATTTAATTATTTATGTGTAACGAACAAGTAGTAACACTCTGTTAGTCGATTTATGGGAAGTTTTTGACTCTTATCCATACAACAAGAGTGTTGACCAAAAAAAAAAAAAATCCCATATAACAAGTTTTTGTGGTCAAAAAACAAGATTTTCTGTAATCAATGTGTTGACTAATAATAATAATCACATCTATGGTTAGATACTCATTTGTAAATTTTGTGGTCAAAAAACAAGATTGTGTAATTAATGTGTTGACTAATAATTATAATATCATATCTATGGTTAGATACTCATTTGTAAATTTTCTTGAAAAGGTAAATGACAACTACGAAATTCAGAAAAAGTCAGCAGGTCCACACACACCAACCAACGTGGCCAGTTCCTAGTTTTAACGGCGCCGCGTGCACATCACTCTCAACATACAGCGCGTGACAGCAGATTACAACTCTGCAAAACTAAACTTCTAACCTTTCTCACCGAACCAAAAAAGTAAAATAATAATAGTAATTTTAATTAAACAATTAAAAAACGCCTCTAGGGCCCTATAGGTATAAATTAATAAATAAATATACTATTCAATGCCATAAAAAAATTAGAAAAAATTACTATCTTACCAGAAACATGGTATTTATTATTCACTGAACTTAGTACAAAAGTACAAAACACACGAAACCTCTCTTTCTCAAAGCGTGCTTCAATGGAGAATTCACCAAGACACAGAGATGACGCACAGGCACAGAACTTGCTTCCTTCACCAAGTAGCAGCACCACTCCGACCCGACTCGTTAAATCCAAAAATCTGTATCAGACCACTTTTCTCCTAACCGATTCTTCGTCCTTCAAGCAAGTCGTCCAAACGCTCACCGGTATGTCCAAGAACCCGACCCACCAACCCGACCCGAGATCTTCTTCCTCTCACTCAATCCCTCCCATCAAAGCCGTCCCGATCAAGAAGAAGCAATCTTCTTCCTTCCGCCTTTACGAACGTCGCAACTCGAAGAAGCATTATCTCAAGATCAACCCAAACCATTCCGCGTTACCCGAGATTCTTTCTCCCAGCATCTTGAATTTTCCGTCTCTGTCTCTCAGCCCTGTCACTCCTCTCACGCCTGACCCGTTCTATCGATCAGGGTCTTTGAGTCAAAGCCCGAGTGATCCGAAACCGAGCTCAGACGACGAGGAAGATAGAGCTATCAAAGAGAAAGGGTTTTACTTGCACCCGTCACCGAGGGGTTCGGAGCCCCGACTTCTCCCTCTCTTTCCGGTGACTTCGATTCTCTCGCCGCCTTCACCTCGTCAACCCTAGTTTTTCCTTTGTTTTAGCTCAAGTTTTTATTTTATGGAGTAAGTTTTTGTAATGCTTGGTGACATTTGAGAAAATGAGAATTATATTCTTAAAAAACTTGGGTATGTTAACAAAAATCACATGCTAATGGGTATGTTGTTTTTATAGACTTGTTCAGGTTAACTTGATGGTTTTATTGCAGTCTAACCTCTGAAGAACAGTTTGGTCTTAAATAACCAAATTTGGTCCTGAATTTTCATTTTGCATATTAGTGTAAGGATTTGTGAAATGGAGTGAAGAAATTGAGAGGGAAAAAAGGAGTGGCGGAAAGTTGTCAAAACCAAAGAGTTGCAAAAGATGTCAAGTTCCTTCATGGAGTTTTCTAAATGGGTGAGCAAAGACAAAATCTTCTAAAGACGAGAAGCTAATGTCATGTGTTTGTGCATCTAGCCATTACTTCTATTTACCTTTGCCAAGTTTCTACCGATGAATGTACATTAGGTTTACATGTCAAACAAGTACATGTAAACTCTATGTCTCACAGTATGATCCATAAATGATCTCTGCCGGTAAGTATCTTTAAATTGTTTTTCCTATGAATCAATGTAAATCTCATATAAGTTATGATATAAGTATATGTTTTAATTGTCATCATTCTAGATGTTAATGACAGTTTTGACTCACTTTCTCTATATCTTTTGTTGATTGGTTAATTTATGGCGTTAATATCAACCTTTTTGAAAACTCACACATACCCTATGCCCTAATCTTCTCTTTTATTAGTGTATTGTAGATTCTTTGGAAGAGACTATTCAATGGTGACATCTCGTGAATTCACTCCATCTTCGGAGAGTCCTGGCCCAGCGAAAGCATATGCAACAAGAACTGAATTATTCCATATGGTAAACAGATGCATTTTTACAAATTTTTGTTTATCTCTCGGATTTTATGATTGAGGTTAATTATCAAAACAGAATAGTATATGTATACTTGCAAGTTCTGCAATTTTTTTTTGGATACATACAAAGTTTAGTATTTAACATATAGCACAAGGTATGGAAACAACACTTAATTATAGACACAAACAAAATACAACAATTTCTCCATAAATATAAAAGAAGAACAACAGATGAAATGAGCGTATATGCATCATGACTGTAAATAAAATGAAAAAGATGATTAAAGATAGTTAAGAGGAACAAAAGGGGGCAATATCAAGAAGCATACGTAGAAGAACTGGTATATATTGTTTGTATTCTTTTGTTTTTTCTTTTTTTGCATTCTTTGCCCTCTCGCTTCTTCAATCATATTGTCTGTATATATAAATGCTTCTTGAAATTAAGAAGTTTGCCTGTAGCAATGCGTGATGACGCTGCAGCCACGTCTGTAAGGGTTAGCCCTTTTCCTCTTCTTGCAATCGTAGTAAGATCGGCCACGTCGTCTGCACGGCACATTGTTCTTCTTGAGCGCACCGTAACTGATGTAACTGCGCCTCGCGGCTAGTTGGCGCCGGTTGGTCTCAGAATCCATCAAGGACTCAAGCTCATCATCCTCTCCAATGCAACCTTGGCCATTGACACAAGATTTGGTCAGGGACCACGTAGCATTGGCTGATTCGGCGACTACGGCCAGGGTCAAGAGGCCAAGGATCAACAAGAACTTGATACCCATTTCGTTTTCTTTCTTTTGTTTGATAATGAGATCTAAATGTTTCTTTATTTTTTCTGGTTATAGAACTATTATGGTGGATTCTTCTACGCCCTTCCTTGTGAAAGGAGGGAGAAATAGAAGTGATATTGCAGAAGAACAAATGAGGGATGCTTTTGTTGGGGATAAAAAAGGGCAAGACAGAGTGTAAGTTTTTGTTTTTATTTTCGTGGTTGTTAATTTTGTTTTTTTAAGTGTTGGCTCTTTTTTTAGGATATTTTTTATTTGTTGATTCACGTCGTTCATGTCTTAGTTTAAATCTGCTAATTTTATATGTGGCACTCCTCTTTGATCGGGTGTAAAAATTTGTACGGAGATATTGTAGTTAGTTTAAATGTTCCAATTAGCTTGTAAGCCTTAGGGCTAATTGAGGAGTTATTTCCTGCATTCTGCTGTGTCTTTTTTACACATTTTTCATCGTAGAATCACCTCCAAATAAGTGTTCAAACACAATATTTGTTCTAATCTCTTTTTAGATTTTTTTATATAAATGAAAATTCTTTTAGAAGTTAAATCAATGCCTTGAAATCTCTCGTCTAAAAACATGTATATGATGTATGTACGAATTTCCAAATGTTTGTACAGCTAGATTACTCCTTCGTAGGCATGCCTGATTTAGCTCAATTTATTGAATAAAGATAGGAAAACAACAAGGTTTTCGTGACGGTTCGCATCTTCTTTATAATGATTTTTGTTTTTCTTCTTATCCTCTCATGAAATCTAAACATCGTATTTATAACCTAAACCTAATTAGAACAGGATTACTACGATAATTTATTAGACAAAACAAAATACATAAATATATTAATCTAGCCCTTTAATTTGAAAAAGGCATCCGGATGTGAACAATCGTGCATTTTCTAATCTCCGCGGGTTCGGAATCTGCCTTTGGTCTACTCCCTTTGAAAAAATATTTCCTCCCTATTAGATTTGGAATCCATGACTTCCTCGTTAGAGTTCTAGTTCTCTCTAAGAACTACACTACACCAAGAGCCACTTGGTGTATTTTACATTTATAAATTATGATTCTGCCCCAAACAATTGGTATGAGAGCATCTCCAACTATAAGTGGGTATCTTATAACATTAGTCATTATAATAGCATTTTTATTATAATTTAGTTAACTAATTAAATTTAATTTAATAAACCAAATCAAACCAATTATAATCACACAGGTGGCATATGAGTTTCTAAAAAAAAAATTGAGGAGTTCTTAGAACATCTTTATCGGGGGTTTCTCAATATAGTATTAAAAAATATTAGAACAATGATAGAAAAGAGGAGAAACGCTTCTCGTTTAATTCTCGTTTAAGAAACGATCTTGATACCTTTCTATGATGTTGGTTTTTTTCTGATTGTTTAACAAATAAAAAATAAAATAAATAATTAAATTATATAAAAAATATTAATTTTTAATTGTTGAGAGACTATGAAGATGGTGTAAGCTATGGAGATACTCTTAGATAAGAACCGATTCTTATTATCTCTCTGTTAGGTACGCAGCGGATATTCAACCTTTGATCTAATGACTTGCTTTGTGTCTTTCTTAGGTTATAAGAAACAATAAACTAAAGACACCAAGATTTAACGAGTTCACCGAATGATTACGGGTACGTCTCGTGAGGGATCTCTTGCCCTCAAACTTCCACTAGAAATCAAGGTTACAAAACTCTCTAAGAGTTTACAAAGACAAAACGACACACAATCAAATGTATTCAAGACTTTTCTTTTCTCTTTTTGTGTTTGGGTTCTTCCTCTCGTCTCTGTTATATTTATAACAAAATTTGCTAACTTGTTGCAGGAGATGGAGATGGGCAGCCAGACATTTAGGCCCATGTTGCTTTTCATTCTCAAATCGGATCTGGGCTTAGAGATAAAATGAGACTGAGGCCCATAATTTGATAAACTCCACCTTGGCCCAGTCCATTTCCCCTTCATCCCTTTCTTCTTCTCACGACAACTCCATCGTTGTGTGTAAGCTGAAGCATCGAGCTCCATTCTTCAAATATCAGATGTGATTTCGAATCTCCGATCAACAAAAGGCAACTCCGGCCGAACCACCGTCGATCCCCTTTAGGATCTCTGAAACTCGCAAGACCCAAATCGGAGTAAGATTTTCCCGACGAACTCAACACACCGACTCGTCTCTCTCCTTCTCCGATGTGCTACGGCACCGTCCTCTCCATTTCGTCGTTGCTGTTTAGCTTCGACACTGATCTGCTTGCACATGTAAATCAAACTTCTTCTCTTGTTTTAATTTTGAAATTTCCCAAAATTAAAACTCAAACCCTTTCAGATTTCTATGTTGATTTTCAGACATCTTAAACTCCTTTGAGTATCATCTTCGATGTCAGCTTCTTCAAGGTGTCTTCATGACTCCAACAAATCATGGTAATCCCCAGATTTTGATTCTTTCCCGAAACAAAAAAAAATTTGATTTCTTCTTGTCCGTGAAATCTAAATAAAATCGTCCATGCCTTTGATTTTCTTATCATTAGGTGAGATAAGAAATCGAACTCCACCTGCTCTAGAACACTCATGTAATTTTCTCGTTTCTTCATTTCATTTGATTTTATTTCCCAGCTTTAATCTGAAACACTAACCTCGTTTCTTTGTTGTAGCTGCTGCGATTTCGACGTCAAACTCCTAGTCACAGCCAACACACCACAAGTAAAACTTAGCTTCAGCTTTAGTTTAGACTTTGAATCTGTAAATAGCAGTAACTTAGAATTCAGGTTGAATTTCTGATTCTTTCACTGTATTTGCAGGATTCTACACTTGTTGCTAGCTACACGTTTATGACTCCATCAACAACTTCTTCACAGACCCAGGTAAACTCCTAAAACCTTTTGATGACTGATCTTAGAACCTATTCAAGTACATCAAATAGAACTGCACATGACTTTGCCTTGTCTACTGTCTTTGTACTTTAAATATTAAAGACATCTGTGATTTATCTTCAACATCACCTTACTGTTTCTTCAACCTTGCAGCTCAACAACAACACTCTTTCAAATTTGTCTTGATGTCTACACCACTGCAAAACTCGCTCAGGTAACTTCCAATTACAAAACACCGCAGCTTTCAGTTTATCAATTCCTCACTTCAGCCTTACCAGAGAACTAACCCGCTGCCTTTACTTGTCTGAGGCACCCATTGATCCTGAGCTTCTTCCCACAGCTTCTGATGACTCTGAGCTGCACCAAACCTTCTTCAAATCGCTTACCAGGTAATGATTTTGTAAGTAAGTCTGCTGGATTGATTGATGTATGAATTTTCTCAACCAACACTTTACCCTTTTCAACCATGTCTCTGATAAAATTATACTTCACAGCTATATGTTTAGTTCTCTCATGGAAAACACTGTTTTTCGCCAGACATATATCACTTTGTGAATCACAAAACACTTTAACCTCTGTTTGAACAAACCCCAATTCAGAACAGATCCCTTTCAACCAAATTGCTTCCTTAACAGCCTCTGTAAGTGAAATATATTCTGATTCTGTGGTTGAAAGTGCAACTACTTGTTGTAAACCTAATCTCCAACTTACTGTATTTCCTCCAACTTGAAATATGTAACCAGTAATAGATCTTCTCTTGTCTAGATCCCCAGCATGATCTGCATCACAAAAGCCTTTGACCTGAAAATTCAACTGTTTTGTAAAAGTTAGATTTAGGTCCAATGTTCCTTTTAAGTACCTCATGATCCATTTTACTGCTTGCCAATGAGATCTTCCTGGATTTCCCATAAATCTGCTCACCAAACCCACTGCATAAGCCAAGTCAGGCCTAGAACCCACTATAGCGTACATTAAACTACCAACTGCACTGGCATATGGAATTTTATCCATGAGTTTAGATTCTGTTATTGCTTCCTCTTGACTCAAACTCTTCAGTTTGAAATGAGACCCTATGGGAGTAGCCATAGGATTTGTCTCAAACATACTAAATGTTTTAAGCACTTGACTTAGGTACCTTCCCTGTGATAGCTGTAGGATTCCATTCTCTCTATCTCTGATAATATCCATACCCATGATTCTGTTTGCAGGGCCTAAGTCTTTCATCTCAAACTCTTCCATCAAACTGTTTTTCAACTTCTGAATTTCTTTTAAGTCTTTTGAAGCAACCAGCATGTCGTCCACGTATATAAGTAGATACACTTGATTTACTAAATCTGACCCCTTAAAGTAGACACACGAATCATATTCACTTATATGGAATTTCTGACTTTGCATGAATTCGTCGAATCTCTTGTTCCACTGTCTTGGACTTTGTTTTAAACCATAGAGAGACTTAACCAAGCGACAAACTCTATCCTCCTTTCCTTTAACTTCAAAGCCTTCTGGTTGACGCATGTAAATCTCTTCTTCCAATGTACCATGTAGGAAAGCTGTTTTAACAGCGAGTTGTTCTAACTCCAGGTCTTGATTAGCTACAGCTGAGAGTAGTAGTCTAATAGACACTTGTTTAACCACATGAGCAAAGACTTCATTGTAGTCAATGCCTTCCACCTGTGAGAAACCTTGAGCAACCAATCTAGCTTTAAATCTAGGTTCTTCAACTCCTGGTATTCCCGGTTTCCTTTTAAATATCCACTTACAGCCAATAATCCTCTTATTCTCAGGTACTTTAACCAGATTCCAAGTCCCATTCTTCTTGTGAGAGTCCATTTCCTCATCCATTGCACCATTCCACAATTTCCAGTCTTTGCTTTTCTTAGCTTCTAAATATGATGCAGGTTCATCTAGGTCTACAACTTCTGCCCCAGCTAAAGCATAAGCTACAAAGTTTGAATCAGCAAACCTCGTAAGTGGTCTAATCTGTCTTCTTACTCTGTCTCTGGCTAGAAGATAATTACCCAAGTTGTCTTGATCTTCTGTAGTTTCATCAATCTCATCACTATCTGTTTCTGAAAGATCTGATTCTGAACTTTCTGTCTCTGAAGAATCTCTACCTTGAACTGAATTTTCTGTCTCTGAAACAACTCCACCTTTGACAGCTCTTGGTTCTGTCTTTCCTTGAATAGTGTGAACATAGGCAGTACATCCAAACCTTCGCAAGTGTGATAAGTCTGGTTTCGTTCCTGACCAGACTTCTTCAGGTAGCTTGAACTCTATTGAAGAGTTTGGCGATCTATTAATTAGATAGACTACTGTAGATGCAGCTTCTGCCCAAAACTTTTGCTCTAAACTAGTTTCTGAAAGCATGCATCTTACTTTATCCATGATATGTTCATACGCTCAGAAACTCCATTCTGTTGAGGCGTGTATGTACAAGTTCTATGTCTCTTGATACCAGACTCCTTACACAACTCATCCATCTGGTTGTTACAGAACTCCAAACCATTATCAGTTCTTAAACACTTGATTTTCTTCACAGTCTGATTTTCAACTGCAGCCTTCCATTCCTTGAATCTCGAGAACACTTCATTCTTTGTTCTTAGAAAATAGATCCAAACTTTTCTTGAATAGTCGTCTATCAAAGTAACAAAGTACTGACATTCTGCAAGGCTCATGGGAGCTGAGGGAGAACCCCACAAATCTGAATGTATGTAGTCTAAAACTCCTTTTGAAATGTGTTTTCCTTTTGCAAAACTCTGCTTGTGTGTCTTTCCTAGCACACATTTTTCACAAAAGCCCAAAGTTTTCACTTCCTTGTCAGTGAGATAGCCATTCTTCACTAACAACTGCATACTTTTTAGACTCATATGTCCCAGCCTTGAGTGCCACCTTTCTGTCATATCAATGTCTGCTTTAGCAACTGAAACTTCATCCTTTGTGACTGTTCCTTCAAGGTAGTATAGTCCATCCACATATATTCCTGAAATCACTTTTCGGTCCCCTTTATAGAACTGAACTCTGAAGTCTTTACCTTCATATCTGCAACCTGACTTCTCAAGAAGTCCATATGATATGAGATTTCTGCCTACATAAGGCATGTATCTAACTTCTATTAGAATCACATGTGTGCCATCTGGATTCATAATCCTTATCTTCCCCATTCCTTTAACATCACTGTGTGTGTTATTAGCCATTAACACTCTTCCTCCTTCAAATTCTTCAAGATCAAACAATAAATCTTTATTAGGAGTGATGTGGAATGTACAGCCTGAATCCAGATCCCATTCATCCTTAGGATCTTGAACACTTTCCATGAGAACAAGGGGTTCAACACTACTTGAAACAATGTTTGCAGAGTTTACTGCATTTTTCTGTTGATTATTGTTTTTTATTTCAGGGCAATCTCTTTTCCAGTGACCATCTTTTCCACAAACCCAACAACCTTTGCTATTGTTATTCTTTGGTCTTGATTGTGATCTGGGCTTGCTTTTAGATCTACCTCTACCTTGATTGTTGTTTCTCTGAGTTTGTCTGCCTCTGGAACTGACGAATAAACCCTCTGCAGGTGACTTGGAACCAGATGTTTCCTTGAGATCTAACCCTTTCGATCTCGCTGCACTAGCAACTTCTTCAAACGTGATACCTTCTCTACTGTATTTGAGAGTTTCTCTCAATAGCTCATACTTTCCTGGAAGGGAGCTTAAAAGGAGAACAGCTTGTACTTCATCTAGAACCTCAATATTTAGATTGCTCAAGTCCGCAATCATCCTCAAGAACTCATCGATATTCTCGTCAATTGTTCTTTTCTCCTGCATCTTGAATGTGTATACCTTAAGTTGAAGATATACTCTGTTTGGTAATGTCTTTACCATGAATAGGCGCTCTAACATCGACCACGTCTCAGCCGCGGTAGTACACTTTTCAATCTTCCTTAACACCTTATCTCCCACATTTAAAAAGATAATGTCCATTGCTTTTTCACACCGTTCTGTCCTTGCTGCTTCATCAGCGATTCTCTTTCTCTTGTTTGCAGGATCAACTTCTTCTTCTGGAGTTAACGCGGGGAGCGGAGCCTGCTCCACCAAAACATCTTTCAACCCAAGTATCCTTAGATGTGCAAACATCCTTGTCTTCCAGAGAGAGAAGTCTCCAGATCCGTCAAACCGCTCAACCTCGAGCTTCGAGTTTGTCATCTTGAATCGAGTAGATTCCCAACCAAAAAACTGTGTGGCTCTGATACCACTTGTTAGGTACGCAGCGGATATTCAACCTTTGATCTAATGACTTGCTTTGTGTCTTTCTTAGGTTATAAGTAACAATAAACTAAAGACACCAAGATTTAACGAGTTCCCCGAATTATTACGGGTACGTCTCGTGAGGGATCTATTGCCCTCAAACTTCCACTAGAATTCAAGGTTACAAAGCTCTCCAAGAGTTTACAAAAACAAAACGACACACATCAAAGGTATTCAAGACTTTTCTTTTCTCTTTTTGTGTTAGGGTTCTTCCTCTCGTCTCTGTTCTATTTATAACAAAATTTGCTAACTTATTTTCAAGAGATGGAGATGGGCTGCCAGACATTTAGGCCTATGTTGCTTTTCATTCTCAAATCGGATTTGGGTTTAGAGATAAAATGAGACTGAGGGCATAATTTAATACTCTCCTTCTTTTTCTTTGTTCTATGTTAGTTTAATGCTAAGAAACTGTGATGAGTTCTCCGTTGGAGATACTCTAAAGCATCTTCTTCTTATCAAGGGAGAATCAACCTGGTTGGAAAACCAACCAAAAGCATAAACGAATAAAGGAAACCCAAAAAGAATCTGTAATTGGAATTACAAAAGCACAATATCAAATATAAAAGGAAGATATCAATGTACTGTTCATCCAACTCAAATCAAGATGAAGTTTTTGTTTCAGCTGCCTTGTTGTTCGTGCTTCTGTTTCGTCAAGCCAAAGAAGGGAAAACACAAGGACGGAGAGACAAAGAAGGTGTGATGAGAAAGCATCTTCAAAGACATAATGAATCTTTCTATTTGATTGATCGTTTTGGTGTCAATTTTTATTTATATATATTAATAAAGCAAGAACATTTGTGATTTATCATGCATCCTCTTCTTGATGTGTATGTATCATCACTTCGGTAAGCTTCTCTTGATATGATTTCTACAAGATATTTCTTAATTCGTACATATAAATACTCATGTATTCATATACTTATTGATAGTTGACAAGAAAAATAACTGGTATTTATATTTCTATTGATACATTAGAAGTTAGATTGTTCTATCAGTCGTTAAGTAAAGTGAAGAAAAACAGATATATTGCTTGTCGTTATTAATTATCTTGTTCCCATTTTAGACAGTATTATTATCGTGCTAATAAAAGAGTAGCTGTTTCTAGTTTTATTCCTGAAATAAGAGTCCCTTGATTTCCGAAATTTTTGAGGAATAAAAACACTATTTGCCAATCACATAAACCCTATAATTTTGCTGATCAAAATTGCTAATAACCCATGTAATCGTATTTCTAGACTTGACGTTTAGGGAATGATAAATATGGATTCACAAATTAGTTACTTTAGCTACACGACACTGTTCTGACCTAAAAATGATTGAAGAGAGAATGATATAAGGGGACTCAACAGTATCGTTTGACATATCCGGATGATTTCAACAACACTTACTAACCAATCTAAGATGCACAAGGAGAAGGAAGAGATTGTATATTGGATCTTCGAATACGCAGGTCGTACGAAGATGGGTTTGTGGATTCTCTTCATAATCTCCACTGTTGGCTTCTTTCGTGTCCTTTACGTTTGGAAAGGTAAATACTTTTCTTTCATGTGCATGTTTGTTTTGGAGAAGCCTATATATTCTTATGAATCTTTCTCTAAAGAGTATTAGAATACTAATTTCCTTTTTCTTGTTTAGAACTGAACTGTGTACTAAGGTAAAGTATCGTGTAGTAAAATTGACTGTAATTCGAATTTTTATTAGTAGCCTCTTGAAGATAGAAAAGAAAGTGAAATGACACTACAAAGTACCTGGACCTGGAAGCGACCTAATTTTGTCATTGCCTAAGATCCAATCTATTTTACAGAAAGAAAAGGCCCATTTAAAATTTTCAGAAACTATAATATAAATATACAGGAAAATAAAAAAATATAACAAAATAAGGCTCATATTTTGGAACGAAAACAATATAAAGAAATTTAAAATTAAGTCCAATAATGTAAAGGTTAACTCAATTAGACTCGAGCCTTTTTAAAGCATGAGCATTTGGTACACATCAGGCTTATTTTTCATTTTATACCTTCAACAATGCAGAGATATCATCGAGCAGACAAGAGAAATTGAAGAAGAAACGAACTCCAATGGCCAAACAGTCGAGTTCAAGGAGTCACAAGCATTAATTTCATAAGGACCATTTTAAGTTAATTATTCATGAAAATAAAGTTATAACAGCAAGATTTTTTATGTCTAAAAATAGTACTAGAGAAAGTGCAGAACCATATACTGTAGTTACAAATATTTGATTCATGAAAACAAAAAAAAAAAGTTAAAAGATATAATGGCAAAAATTATAATATTTTTTTTTGGTAGTGAAGCAATATTGACGGTCCACAAAGTTCGAGTGGTGGGTAAAGAGCTTTACCACCAAAGTAAATAAATAAATTAAACAGAGTTTGTGTCCATTCAAAATGGCACAATTATAAGAAAAAGTGGTAATATTAAAATGTGAAAAAACTAAAAAAAGGTTCCACTTTGAATAAATCATTGTGCTATTGGAATCTGTTGTCATAACAGTTTCTCCACTTCCTTCACAATCTGCCGCTATCTTATTATTCTATGCACTTAGATCTATAAGTGTACACATACTCATATATGTAATGTAAAGCAAAAGCATGGCTGCTGCTGAATAATTATTGTTGCATTTTGTGTCAACGGTTCCTTGCAATTTAATCAACTTTGTTTTATGAAAATGTATTTAATCTGACGTGCATTAGCCCAGAATATATTTCATATTTGATTTTATTTTAAAGTTCAAACGAAGGATCGATTTTATCGTGAATAAGTATATGGCTAGACCTAACGATAGATCAAAGGATTACAAATGTTTACATCTAGAATATTGTTTCTGGTAAAAATTTCCGGTAATATCTTGAATATTTGGTGAATTCTAAACTGTGGAGTATTTTACCATTTCAAGGTGCCTTGGAGACTTGGAGTACTACCACTCGTTTTGTTTTGTATCGCTAAAATTTTACCATCCTATTTTGCTCTTTCAGAGAAACCGTTATACCAAAATCTAGGTCTGAGCTTTGAGTACTTGGCTCGGGTTTAGGTTTTTCGGTTTGAAGTTTAGATTCGGTTCAGGTGATTGGAATTTTCAGTTCGGTTTGAATCAGTTTAATAGGGTTTGGTTCAGTTTTCGTGTTTATATCGAGAACCGGTGAAAATCCAAAACAAATTCGGGTGCAGTTTGGATAAATACTTTGGACCCAAAATCTATCCAAAAAGTCCAAAATTACCCAAAAGTATCCAAATGCCCAAAAAATTATATTTGTATCATCTAAATATACCCAAAGTACCCGAAATATCCGAAAAAATTAGAATTTTTTGTATTTAGATTATTACAAATATAAATATTACTAATGTTTTAGTATATACTATTATTTTGGGTATGTTTGAGTACCCATTATGTTATCGAGCCGGATCCATTCAAATACGGATTTTTGAATCTTAAGGTTTAAGTTTCATTCTGAGTTTTTACGATTCTTTTGGATTCGATATTTAATATTTAGATCGGATTCGAGTCAAGTCTTCGGTTCCAGAATTTTTGCTCGGGACTACCAGAAGTCGATGCAATTTTACCACATTAATACATTATCACCAATCAATCTCTATATTGTATGTTTTGAAATAATCACGACCTGAAAGTTTATAACATATGTTCTTCACTTGTATTAATTCTCTCGATAAAATAACCGGGCATGAGAATTTTTTATGTTTACACACGCACATTTATAAACCAAAACCAGATCGCGTCATATGTTTTTGATGTACAAGGTTATCTAAGCAAATAAAAACATTGACATCATCAATTTTTTCATATAAAGTTAGATATTTGTACCTTTAAATATACTTGCTCTATGTTGTAAGAGGACGTGCATGTTTGTCTTTTAGTTTTTGTTTATCACAAGAATTAATTAGTGCGTCTTTTGAATAAGCATAAAAACGCATGTTACCATATTTATTGAGGTGTCATTAGTTGATATTTCTACTTCCTGCTTCATTGTTTTGGATCTCGTCCACTTTATTTCTTGGTCAATAACATTTTATGGATAATTGAATCCGAGTAGTGACACAATGCCAGTACTGTAATTATGAAATTATCTTTTGTTTCTCTTGTTTATCAATTGATTTTTATAGTTGTTAAAAAAACCTAAAACAACTTCCTGAATTTCGTCTTAAATATATTCGTTTTTAGTATCTTTGATGTATGGTTAGTTAATCCTTATAGATCCATCCTTAAATAATTTGTATACTTGTGATTTATCTAAGCTTTTATATATTGTAACGCTTCGTGAACTATATTTGAGCTTCGCGAAAATTAGAGTTATCAATGAATGTTCCAAATATGAGATGATTTATTTCCATGTAACCAATTGCTTCAATATGTTTAGAAAGAGAACACTTTCTCATTCCACGACGCGTATGATTATCCTAATCAGATACTCTTTCGGATGAGCACAAGGGCACCAATGAAGAGGACATAAGAGTCAAGTGCGTAAACAAAAATGCCACACTACGAAAAGCAAAAAGGAAGAAATCAATTTGTAAAGAGAAGTTAGGAACAAGTCATTTTCCTAAGGCCCTTGTCCCAAATAGTTAATTATACTAAAAAGTCACTTTACAACTAGGATAAACATGTTCATCAATCTTCCACTTTTTCCATTTTATTTAGTTAATATAGTCTTTAAATTTCGCATCATTAGATTTAATACTTTGTAACCATTTTGATTTGTTGTTAACGCAATACAATCACTAACCAACCGTCCATAAATTTGTAGCTTCAAAAGCAAATTTATTAAATAGAACTATGACTGATATCAATTCACAATTACTCCCTCTGTTTCAATTTAAGTGTAGTTTAAGGATTTTACACACTTATTAAGAAAAACATTCAAATCTTTTGTTTTACCCTTAATTAATATGTTTTATAATTTTTCATTGGTCAAAACATTTAAACAGTAGGGATAAAACTGGAAATTTTTAAAAACATTTGCATTGAAAACCTAAAACAACACTTAAATTGAAACAAATTTTAAAACTTAAAACTACAAATAAAATGAAACAGAGGGAGTAATATATTTGTTGAAACATATAATACATTGTTTCATGCGGTCTCGATTTGCTAAACCATAACGAAGAAATAAGTTTAAAAACAAATTAAATGTTGGGTTATTGTTTGGTGTCGGGCTATTAACTACTCCCTCCGTTTCAAAATATAAGTCGTTTTATGACTAATTTTTTGTTTCACAATATAAGTCGTTTACAGTTTTCAATGTAACTTTTGTCAAAAAATACATATTCTAACCTCATATTAAATTAAGTTAATTTTATGTGAAATTGTTTAATAACCATTTGTTTGCCAATATCTGAAGAATTTATTTTTTTTATAAATAAGTTAATCTTTCTTTTTTCAATGTAGTCAACAATCGTACAACAACGGTTTACATTCTAAAAACCAACATTATTTTAGTTATTCTAATTCATTTATTATAAACCTGCACTATTTGTGTTCTTCGTTTCTAAAGTCGAAGCTGTTGTTATATAATAACGTCAAATGTTTTGAATATTTTATTTGTCTCCGTTACTTGTGTTCTTCGTTTGTTAAAATGAACGTCAAAATTTTGGTTCCCTCCAAATATATTTTTTTGTCAACAAGTCAATATATATTTAATTCATTAAAAGTTGTTAATTATGCATTAGATTGTGAGGAATGCTAAGAGACTATCGTAACATTTATGGAATAATAAAATAAAATAATTATGATAAATAGTTAGAATAAAACTGTAAATAAATTAGATTAGCAAGGTTATTATAGACAAATTACAGAATTTTTTAATATTTGTGCAAACCTCTAAAATGACATATATTATGAAACAGAGGGAGTATGTATATGTTCTTACATTCTTCCAAATTTTTATAAATAATCAAGTTATCCGACCAAGCTCAAAACCTAGGAGGATGCACACGTTTACATAGAGTGGTACTATAGCTTGCATGTAACGCACGTTAACAAGAAATCCAGATTACTCTAACAAACAATTTTTTGTGTGGTCAAACTCTAAGAAACATTAAAGTACATATTTCACACGTGTCACATTTATCACTTGACTACAAAAAACAATCAAAAAGCACTAACCCTAAAAAAGAAGTCGCATATTGTCACAAATCAATCCAAGTTTTCTATAAGCCACTCAAATATTTTGGTTGACCGTGGAGTTTCTTTGCAAGATTCAGATGTTGCTCTCACAAAATTGTCAATGTGGCACACATCTACTTTAATGTAATCCAAATTTTGCTAGCTCACACTAATTAAACACAATTAGTTCAATAAGAAGTAAGTGATCAATCTATATCATATGTATATTCTTGGTTACTTCCCTACATATGTATAAATAACATGATACTAAAAATACTCAGTGAGTCCAAAGAAGAAAAACAGTTTATCATGTTAAAAATATTTATTAAAAAAATAAAAATATTTATTAAAAAATATAATTGAACAATAATTCAAAGTTCGAAGTAATGCTTCATCTTAGTGTATTTATTAGAATGGTAAGCAACATAAATTTTAGATTTATATAAGAATTGTATGATTTGTTCATGTAATGTACGAAGAATATTTTGATTCCCTACGGTAAACTATAATTATATTGAAAAGGAATTAGGGATAGTTTAGACTTGTGTGCAATCTTATAGAGAAGAAAAGCGGCACAAATATAGTTGGTATTTAGGCGTTAATCCACATCTAACGCCAACCGAAGACAGCTAAAGTCGCTTTGGTTAAACAAAAAAATCGTCAATATTAATTAATCTTTCCAAATCAGTTTAAGTGTAGTTTTAAGGTTTTGGGAATTTCAATGTAGTTATTTGGTTAGATTTCTAATTTTATCCCTATTATTTTATTGTATTGACCAATAAAAAATTATAAAATATATTAATAAGAAGTAAAACAAAAAACATAATGATTTTTTTGATAAATGTAAAATCCCTAAAACGATATTTAAACTAAATAGAAAGAAATATGTTTCAAACAAATACTATAATTGTTGTTCAACCAAAACATAAATAGATAAATAAAAAGTCAGCAACAATGGTGGTTCATGGAAGCCTATGTTCCCCATCTTCTCGTTGACTAATGGCTCGAGAAGAAAAATGTTCATCTTCCGTTATCCTCAAAAGACACGTGACAAACTTTGTGTAGTTAGAATGATTTAAAAACTGTTTTTTTAATAAATTACCAAATATGAAGTGTAAATAAATCTCCAAAATTCAACTAATTTTACCATTTAAAATAATTACATGGACTAATCATATACATAGCTAGCTAAAAATTGCAAAAAAAAAAAAAAAAACTTTGATCTTTCAGCTATATACAGAATTTGAATGGTTTATTATTTCTTTTTGATAAAGAAAAAACTAATTTTCAATATGAATGGTACACGGGGCCGCCCATGCATCTTCTGAAAAAGGCAGATGAACCATTTTCACTGTCTCGAAGTTCACTAAATATAAAAGAGATAATTTGGTTGCTTAAACCAATTCTAAAGATAAAACATTTCACATCTCAAAACATAGATGTGATATTCCCAATGTTTAAGAAAACGTTATGTATTTTTAGCACCCAACAGCTAAAACACTTAATTGGAGTTTAGAGAATTTTAGATGGTTTAGGTATTTACAACGTGAAACATTATTAAGTATGATACTAGAAATAAAAATATTTATTAAAAAATAAATATTAAACAATACATGTATTTAATTCATATCAAAAAACATATGAAACGTTTATAACTATCTACATGCAAGTAGAATTTACAACTAAAATCAGTATTAATTTTTTCTTCTTTTTTTTTTTTGTTTTAAAGATTATACTGTATATAGTTAATTTTTTGGGAATATATATATAAAAAAGAAAAATTGGTTTGGAAAAGGAAAGGAGAAGAGGAGGAGAAAGGAGGAAAAAGGGAGTGATGTATAGTTGTGTGTGGGATACTGATACTGTTGGTATATTCTCTTCTTCTCCACCGAATATATCTTTGCCTTTGCCCCTTCCTTTCTTTGGATGTGATACCTAACCCACCACTTTCAACCACCACACCACAGCACCCGAGAAACTACGCCACAGCTAAGAGACAGAGCAAAGAGAGAGAGCAGAAAGCGAAAGGTCTTCTTCTTGCAATGGTTTGGAAGTTTGTCAATGGCGTCATAGACTCGTGGGACTGAAGGGAGAAGAAGTACTCTGCATCTTCTTGATTTCTCACTATTTCTCCTCCGCTATAGAGGAATAGGCGAGAGATTGAGATTAATAAAAAGGGATTTTTGTTTTGTATGAAGCCTGACGCTTCTTATGGTACGTTCCTCTTTCTCCAATTTGTTTCCACTTCTTTGATTTGATCGCTTGTTGAATTACCTTGCGAATTAAGAAAAGGGTCTTCTCAAATTTACTGTCTTTTTAGAAAGCTAAGACCTTTGTGATTCTCCCTGTATTTTGGAGAAAACCCTTCATATACCAAACTCGTTTCATGCTTTCTTCTTTAAAATGAATCTGTTTAATCGCAGCTTCTACTGTCTTGGTTGAATTTTGTTTTGAAGCTGATCCGGATTGAGATGATATCATGGATTGGTGTGTTCACTCTATTTTACTTTAGTCTCTATGCTGTTTCGGAATGGTCAAGGCCAACTTTACCCTTCTTTTGTTTTGAATGAACGTAATCTCTCTTAGGCTGAATGATTGTTCTGATCATGGTTTTCTGAGCTCTAAGAAACATCATTGTCCCTGTTCTGTGTTCTCTTCTAAGTATTTTTAACAAGAATGTCGTATACTTAATTCTTTATTTGTTTTGCGGCTTTTGTTGCTATCAAATTCTGTGATAAGTAAGAAACAAATGACACTCTTGCAGGTTCGATGGAAATTCTTTAAGTGATGGAGGCAAATCTGGTTTACATTACATGAGCAATTAACGACATTTCATCATGATGATCTCACTATCACATTGGTGGGAATACGCGTGAATGATTGTCAAGATACTGATATTGTTTCTCTCTTCGTTTTATTTGTGTGAACTCTATCCTTTTTCCTATTTATACTTTGGATCCTAGCTCCTTTAGGGCAAATCTCATTTGGCAATAGTTAAAATTAAGCAGCAGCAGCAGCAGTAAAAGTGAAGTTTCTTCCGTTAGGTGGCTTAGATACAAGTCATTTTACTTTGGAGACTTCATCTTTGAGCCTTCAAATTTCTCTGAGGTTTGAAGCTCCACCCTCATTCTAGGGCATATCTCCTTTGGCAATTGGAATTCCAATCACATATTGGATTCCCCTTTGAAGTTTATCCAACTGGAAACTTCAGTCCACTCGTTGGGCAAATCTTCTTTGGCATTTCAGAGTCCTCAGTTGGCTCACCTTATCTATAGTTCGAGCAAATCTCCTTTGGCATTATCCGAGTCCGCAGTTGGCTCACCTTATCTCTAGTTCGAGCAAATCTCCTTTGGCATTATCCGAGTCTTACAGTTGACTCCTATTATCTTAGTTGAGCAGAGCTCATCACGGTTTGCAGTTTCAATAGACCTTTGCTGTTAGTCCATATCAGTTATCTTACGTGAGAAAAGATAAAGATACGCGCGCCTATCAACGTAAGTGGTGCTGTTAAGAAAGACTGCAGGGAAGCCACACCATTTCTCATCAAGGTCAGAACATTTCAAATTTTTATGGCTGTCAACAGTTCTTATATCATTTGTTCTGTTAGTATTTGAGCACTTGACGAAAATCCAGTTTCATTGCAGGCAACCAAACTATGGATATGTCCCTTACTGACTCTGATTGGGATACCTCCAGCGACAGTGGTAGCAGTGAACATGAAGAAGTTGAGTTTTCTTATGGTGGACGGGCTCAGAACATTTTCTCAAACCTTGAAGAGACCATTGGCAAAATCGACGAGTTCTTGTCGTTCGAGAGGGGATTTATGTATGGTGACATTGTGCGGTCCACAACTGAACCATCAGGACAGAGTGGCAGGGTTATCAACATAGACATGTTTGTCAATCTCGAGAGTACTCATGGGAAGATCATAAAGGAAGTTGATACCAAGAGGCTTCAAAAGTTGCGTTCTATTTCACTCTGTGATTATGTGATTAACGGACATTGGCTTGGAAGGGTTGACAAAATAGTTGAGCGTGTCTCTGTCACCCTCGACGATGGGTCCAATTATGAGGTCCTTGTAAGCGATCAAGATAAACTTTTGGCCATTCCCCCAAATTTACTTGAGGATTCTCAATATTCTTATTACCCAGGGCAAAGAGTTCAGGTAAAGCTGGCACATGCTCCCAGATCAACTACATGGTTATGCGGGAACTGGAGGGAGAACCAGGTTATGGGAACTGTTTGCTCTGTAGAAGCAGGACTTGTCTACGTCGATTGGGTTGCCTCCATCGTAATGGGGGGTGATCGGAATTTAACTGCTCCTCAAACTTTGCAGAATCCTGAGAATTTAACTTTGTTACCTTGTGTTTCTCATGCAAGTTGGCAGCTTGGTGACTGGTGTATACTCCCTAGCTCTTCCCACTCTGGTATAGCAGAGCAGCAAATTCCATATGTGGCTGCCTACAGTCTCAACGAATGCCCTAAGACATTCCAAAAAGGGTTTAACAGAAATATGCAGAGCTCAAGTTCGGATGAGCTTTTTGTTATTACGAAGACAAAGATGAAGGTTGATGTTATGTGGCAAGATGGTAGCTGCAGTCTGGGAGTTGATTCCCAACAGCTGCTTCCTGTTGGTGCTGTTAATGCTCATGATTTTTGGCCCGAACAGTTTGTTGTGGAAAAGGAAACCTGCAACAGCAAAAAATGGGGAGTTGTGAAGGCTGTTAATGCAAAGGAACAAACTGTGAAGGTACAATGGACAACACAGGTAGAGATAGAAGCAACAGGTTGTGTTAATGAGCAGATGGAGGAAATGGTCAGTGCTTATGAACTGCTTGAGCACCCTGATTTTGGATTCTGTTTCAGCGATGTGGTGGTCAGGCTACTTCCAGAAGGAAAAACTGATCCAAATGAAGGCAAAATCGTCTCTACAGAGATGAAACACCTACTTACAGAGAGTGACTACAGTGGTGCATATTGTTTGTCAAGTATTGGTGTTGTTACAGGTTTCAAAAATGGTGCTGTGGAGGTGAAATGGGCCAATGGTTCTACTAGTAAGGTATGTATTATAATACTTTTATTTTCCTTAAAAACAGTATATTGGACGTGAAAAATGTCGCTATTGTGAAAAATGTGTTGGGTTCTTTTGTTTTTTTTTTGTGAACCAAGACTGGAATATTTACTTCTACAGTCCCTTCACTAAGTCTTGTTTTGTGTGACCAGTCAATCGCTTAAAAGAATTCTCAGTTTACAATCAACAAGTTTACTCCATTTAAGAAGTAATAAGTTTATATGCTGTGAAATAAATTCTCTTGAATATATGTTTTTCAGGTTGCACCATGTGAAATTTGGAGGATGGAAAGGTCTGAATTTTCCAACTCTGGCACTATAAATTCGGAAGGCAATGTTCAAGATCTAAGCCAGAAGATTAGTCAATCAGATGAAGCATCTTCAAACCTTCAGGAAACGGTAAATCACTAACTCAAATTTTCTAATCATTTGTATAACTTATAAGTTCTTAGATACTTGGGTGTCCTAGAGTTTTTGGGCCATGAGAAATATAAATCAGTTTATTCCCGTAGCAATTAGCAGCGAAATTTTTCTATATCCTTGGTGACTTATATGACACCTGTATGTTCAGGGTCTGGTGAAGCTCTACAGTGTTGGTGAAGGCTGTAACCAGAACATTTCAGAATGTAGTTCATTTTTCCTTCCTAAAGCTGCCATTGGATTTATCACAAACCTTGCATCAAGCCTTTTCGGTTCTCAGAGTTTCACTTCGAATATAAGTTCGCATTCACGTTGCAATGATTCTGAAGATCAAAGTGACTCTGAGGTCCTTGTTCAAGAAGCAACAGAATCATATGACATCTCTGAATCAAATTCAGGTGAAGTGGATATGGCCACGATGGTCAACTTACCTACTACAGAAGGAAAAAAATTTAACAAAACACTGGACTCAACTCTTCCGGAGAGCAGCAGAAAACTTGTGAGATTTAGACAGTTTGATATGGTTAGCGACTGCTCGGACCATCATTTCCTTTCTTTGGATAAAGGGTTGGCACAATCTCAGGTATGACTCTTGAGACCAATACTTAACATTCTACCCTATGCTTAATATTCTGACATCAGCTAAATAACACTTTTTGCGTTTTTATCTCTTATAGGTCACAAAGAGTTGGGTGAAGAAAATCCAGCAAGAATGGAGCAATTTGGAGGCAGATCTTCCCAGTTAGTTTTTATTCTTTCTAATTATTTATTCTCTGTTGATTCCCTAGCCATGTTGCGACTTTTTTCGCTGTGGTCAAATGATGGTTTACAGTTATTGCATGTTTGGATAGTGTTTGGTTATAAAATCACTAATTCAATTTTTGTGATGAACAGACACAATATATGTGCGTGTGTATGAGGATAGGATGGACCTCCTCCGTGCAGCCCTAGTTGGTGCCCCTGGAACACCATACCACGATGGACTTTTCTTTTTCGACATAATGCTTCCACCGCAATATCCACATGAGCCACCAGTGAGTTTTTTCACTGCTTTAACTTCTCTATCGCTCACTTTTACTTTTTGTGTTTCATGGGGACCAGGCAGACTTCTGTTTCTTGCCAGTTACGATCCATAGCATTATCATGTGGTCAAAAAATGCAACAGTTGTTTAAAAGTGTTATGTAGACTAAACAAATGACATTGTTATTTTTTTGTCTCCCTCTATGAATACAGATGGTACATTATCATTCAGGTGGGATGCGACTAAATCCTAACCTGTACGAATCAGGAAGAGTCTGCCTGAGTCTGCTGAATACATGGAATGGCTCTGGCACTGAAGTATGGAACCCGGGAAGCTCCTCCATCCTTCAAGTTCTTCTTTCATTTCAGGCTCTAGTTCTGAATGAGAAGCCTTACTTCAACGAGGCTGGTTATGATAAACAGTTGGGCCGAGCTGAGGGAGAGAAAAACTCAGTGAGTTACAATGAAAATGCATTCCTTATTACCTGCAAATCCATGATCTCGTTGCTCCGCAAGCCCCCAAAGGTACGCTTCTGTTGCAACAATTCAACAAAAATTGAAAATTACCAGAAGAGACCTTTTTGATCAACTCTGTGATGTTGCATTGTAGCATTTTGAGGTGCTTGTGAAGGACCACTTCACACAACGGGCCCAGCATGTTCTGGCTGCGTGCAAGTCTTATATGGAAGGTGTTCCTGTAGGATCATCAGTGAACCTGCACGAAAGCTCAACCACGAATTCCACCGGTTTCAAGATCATGCTCTCCAAACTCTACCCAAAACTTGTAGAAGCATTCTCAAAGATTGGAGTTGATTGCGGTCAAGCGGATTGAACTGGAATCATAAAGGTCGGTAATGTTCTTATGTCATAACATCTCTCTAACATCCAAAACTGCTGTATAATATCAGTTTGCGAGGTCGGTTATTCCTTCCCCATGTAGAATATGTTTTGCACTTCAACGTGTGAGAATAAAACTGCTGTAAAATAGGCTCATCTTGTATAATATCACAGAGTTCTAGCTTTGCAAGAACTATGTACCATATTTTGTAATAAAAATGAAACACTTGTGTTTGTATATGTTGTCCTTACCAATAGTCCAGACATGAACAAGAACCATTTTGAAAATGGTGGAACCGAAGCTTATCTCGCACTATGATCTGCCTATTGGATACAATAGAAATGTACTTGAAAGCAGAATGACAATCCTCACAGATGCGCAGATTCTTAACAACTGTAATGGCTACATCTACAGTTTTTAACAATCCGAATGCTACAGCCAGCTTCTCACTGTGGTATCTAAGTGCGAACTCCTTTTCCTCTTCCTCTACTTGGTGCATCACTTCTTCAGAAACTGGTTCATACCCAATTTCCTTGCACCGGCTCATCAAACTTTCCAGATACTGATAAATTTCTTCAGTCTCTTTATGAGAGTCATCACCCATACTGAACAAATAAATCTTGTTTTCGACTTCAATTACGCTAAAGCCAACCTGTTTTCTAAGGTTATTCCTCATCATTCCATCTCTTATGTGTGATACTTCATCTGTGTTGCCACTCAAGGCATAGATATTTGAGAGCATGACATGATGACCGGGATTTTCTGGCTCAAGAGCTATGAGACGCTTGGCGATTTCTACACCAAGATCATAGTTCCTGTGCATCTTGCAAGCTCCAAGCATAGCTGTCCACAACGCTGGAGCAGTTGCTTTCCCTGTAGCATCGAGTTGATGTATAAATCTATAAGCTTCGTCCAGAAATCCAGCCCGCCCAAGCATATCTACTATACAAACATGATGTTCCACTCCTGGGATCAATCCATAGGTCTTAGTCATTCTCTTGTAGACTGAGCGTCCTTCCTCAACAAGTCCAGCATGACCGCAAGCCGATAAAACAGCTACAAATGTTACATTATTAGGGACTGGACCGCAATCATCCTCCATCTTATTAAACAGTTCTACTGCTTGTTTGCCATATCCATGAGTACCATAAGCAGAGATCATTGCCGTCCAAGCAGCCACATTAGTTTCCTTCATCTTGTCAAATACTTCCCGGGCTTTTCCAACATCACCGCACCTAGAATACAAGTTGATCAACGCAGTACCAAGTTTAACATTCAGGTCAAGACCCTCACGGACAATGTACTGATGCACCCAAGAGCCTAAACCAATCGCACCAGTTTGTGCACAAGCCGAGAGAAGGCTCACAAACGTCGCTGAATCCGGTTGGAGCCCTGATTCTCGCATCTGATAGAACACCCGAATCGCTTCTTCAGCCATCCCATTTTGCTCCAACCCAGAAACCAACGAATTCCACGCCACAGTAGACTTCTCGGGCATTATACCGAACACTTGGCGTGCAGCTTTCATATCACCACACTTTGAATAGAACGTAACGAAAGCAGCCTGAACATAAGAATCCAATCCAAACCCAGTAACCACAGCATGACAATGAACCCCTTTTCCAATTCTCAAGGCAGAGAGATCAGCGCAGGACTTGACAACGGAGGTGAAAGTGTAATTAGTCGGAGAGACGTTAGAAGATAGCATATGACGGTAGTAAGCAACGCAATGCAAAGGTAGACGCAGCTTAGAAGTGGATTTGATGACTGAATTAAAGAGGAAGTCATCAGGAAGAGGAACAGAGAGGAAAAGAAGGTGAGTATAGGCGATGGCTCGAGCAGAACAAGCGAAAGTGATAAGCTTTGTCAAGAGACTACGGCTACGACCATAACCCGTGACAATGAGGTGGGCATGAACCTGTCGAAGTTGCTTTACACGAGGACCTGCTCGAACTATGGCTTCGTACGCAGCAGAGTTCGCTGCCATTGAAACTTGTAAGATTCATGGAGATAACTGTAAATTCCGTAATTAGATATTTTGAAATATCAAAATCAAAAGCTTCTAGATCGGTCTGGTTCAGTACCGGATGAGTCTACAGACTGACCGGTTTGCAAAATTAGAGATGATCAGATGAGTAAAACCAATGTTCAATTAATCGCTAGGCGTTAGTCGGGCGATCGAGGTGGACCTAGCGCCTAGCAAGAAAATCGGAGATTAAACGGGGATTAATCGGGGACTAGTTTTATGGCTAATTTATGTTTTACAAACATGTTAATCCATTATAATTAATATTTTATATAATATTATTTTTAAAACTATAATAAACACATAAAATGTATTTTTAACCTCAAAATTTTGTGATTTTCATTGAAATTATGAACATAAGTTATTGTTTAACATTACAAACTCTCTATCTAAACATTCGAATAATAAAAAAATATTTTTTTTATATTTGCAATCCAAAAATAATAAAAACATGTAAGATTAGGCAGAGATTAATCGAGTTAGGCGGGGATTAATCGGGTTAGGCGGGGATTAATCGGGTTAGGCGGAAAATAATCGGATGAGGGATTTTTTAAAAGGATTAGTCATTAATCGAGGCGGCTAGGGTGGGTCTAGCGATTAAGCGGGGAGTAATCGGGTCTAGGCGGGGATTTTTTGAACAGGGAGTAAAACACGTACTTAATAACCAACAATATACCCTTAAGAGAACATGAACCGAAGAAACCCAAACATACCGAATAAAAATATATTATTATTACATAACTAACCAAGAATAAATTCGGATATCCATTTCAAAATTCACTTTAAAGATTTTCTTTCATTTTGTGAAATTCAGTAATTTTATAGTTAATTTGATAAATATTATATTTTATAGATACATGACAAACTTTTAGTTATATATGCTTTTAATAAGTATATAAATACAATTTTATGGCTCCGAATGGTAACGTACGTGACAACTGCATGAAAAGTGCGGTGTGGTTCTAATAGTAACAAAAATATATACATACATATGTATATACAGATATTTTCGTTACTATTAGAACCGCGTTGCACCGTGCAATTTCGTCACCGTTCGGAGCCTATATACGTATAGTTTTCTAAACATAAGATTTGTGAATAAAGAGAATATATGGAGAGAAATCCATGGAGAAAAATAAAACGTCAATTTTATTTCATGAAAAATGACAAATGCACAAAACTAAAACAAATATGGCTATTTCAACGACTGTCATCCAAAAAAATGTTTTTTTCTCGTAATTGATTCATGAATCTATCGTGCCAAACAGTACCTGAGACATATCTCCTAAACAGATGAATAAGAAGTAAGAACTTTAAGACAAATTTTCCAAATATTATGCAAATCTTCCAAATATTATTTTAACAATATGTTTGTTAAGTGATAAGACAGCTGCCAAAGACTAATGATGATTCGATTTAGATGATTTGAGGAATCGGGCTTAAAAAGATGGAATCTGATATATAATTTTTAAAACTGTTGAAGTGAACAAAAAATAAGAAAACTGATTACTTCGAAAAATTATAAGATATAGTTCGTGATCGATACTAAAAATTCGAAAACTCATCATATCAACATCTGATTTTTTTCGTATGAAGGTTGAGAAGAATATGAATCAAGTTCTAAAGGAGAAGAAATGTTAACCATCAATTTTTATTAACCATCAATTCAATCCTCAAAAATGGTTTGTCATTGTCTTTGTCTTTGTCATTATTCTTTTGTCGATTGAGTAATGATAAAATCAAAATTTCTATTAAACTAGTGAAGATTATCCAAGAATGTAGAGCTGACATTTATTTGTTTAAACTATACTGTAATAAAATTTGTTATTAATCAAATAAATATTTAACACAAATAGTGGAAAGTGTCTTATAACTCTAAAATAACATATATATATATATATATATATATATATATATATTTTAAAGCAAAAATACAATTTAATCCGGATCAGTTATATTCATTTATCATTGACCTTATCATTGACTTTTCAATCAAATTCCATTACTAGCATAAAAACGACAAAGTCAATCAGTCTTTCTTTTCCTAATTTAAAACATTTTTGTACACTTCTAATGTGTTATTCCTTTTTGCAATTATTCAGAAAGAAACACCGATTGCTCCCTAACACTACTTTAAACAATTACAAACGACAACCATTCTTTAAAAAATAAAATAAAAAAATTGGTAGATTACAAATTATAAAAAAGTGTGTAATGTATTATATTCGTGGTGAATTTGTCAATGAGAAATGTCTAAAACTTCTAAATTTCTACAATTATTAAGACAGTGTCTTCATAGAGAGACAAATGAGCAAATCACAATATATATAAAAATAAGGAAAAGTTTAGAAAAATGTCACCACTATCGTGCAGACGAGAAGAAAGAATATATACTTAACTATAATTTGTAGAGTTATAATTTGTAGAGTTAACTATAATTTAAGACTTTTAATTACTTAAAAAAGGACTTATACATAAAGTAGGTTTTTGGGTTCGATTTCGAAGTTGGTTTAATATCGTAGTTTTTTTTCTTTTTTTTTTGGTGTTATAATTTAAAAATAATATAAATTACATTTAAAATTAGAAAAAATGGAAAATAATTGCCTCCTTTGGCCAACGCGGGTGTATATATTTATAAGCTTACCAATAACTCCACCTGAAGTCCACAACTCTTCTTTGATGCGACACCAGACAAACCAACTAAACAATCACATGATTGGCTGAGGACGAAGAAACTAGTAAAGATGAAGACCGTTCTTGTAATCATAAACTGTATATTCCTGGCGATTGGAAACTGTGGAGGCCCTTTAATGATGCGTCTCTACTTCAACAATGGTGGCGCAAGGATCTGGTTCTCTAGCTTCCTCCAAACCGTAGGTTGTCCTCTCATCCTCTTCCCTCTTCTCTTCTCCTTCCTTCGCCGTCGTCGCCTTGAAGAACAAGTAAAGACTCCAGTTCTCCTCATGAAACCTCCTCTCTTCATCGCCTCTATCGTTGTTGGCCTGCTCATGGGCTTTGACAATTACCTCTACTCTTACGGATTAGCTTATATCCCTGTTTCAACTGCGTCTCTGATCATCTCCGCTCAACTAGGCTTCACTGCTCTCTTTGCCTTTTTCATGGTGAAGCAAAAGTTTACACCATTCACTATAAACGCCATCGTGTTGCTCACTGTTGGTGCCGTAGTCCTTGCCCTTAACTCTGATAGTGACAAACTTGCAAACGAGACACACAAGGAGTACGTTGTTGGGTTCTTCATGACCGTTGGTGCAGCTCTTCTCTACGCGTTTATATTGCCGCTTGTGGAGCTTACTTACAAGAAATCTCGTCAACGAATCACGTATACGCTCGTGCTCGAGTTCCAGATGGTCTTGTGCTTTGCTGCCACTTGCTTCTGCCTCGTGGGGATGCTAGCTGCTGGCGATTTCAAGGTAAAATATGCTTCTTTTTTTTCATATCATCTTAGATTGAGATGAACAGAGTAGGGTTTGAGAATCAAGAATTGGAATTTTTGACTTTCTTGATCTAAAAGGAAGATCCTTGAGTAAAGATTGCAATTTTAAGCCATTTAAACCAGGAGGGTACCTCTGGATTGTTTATGAATCCCTTAAAGGAAGATGTTTGAATTTTGTTTGGGAAAAACGATTGCAGTTTTTATGCTTTATCTAATCAAGAATTGGATCTTTGAATTTCTTGATGTTTTATATTGGCAGGTGATAGCAAGAGAAGCAAGAGATTTTAAGCTTGGAGAGTCTTTGTACTATGTGGTGGTTATGTTCACGGCCATAATCTGGCAAGCGTTTTTCGTGGGAGCTATTGGTTTGATCTTCTGTGCCTCGTCTCTGGTCTCTGGGATTATGATCAGTGTTTTGCTTCCCGTCACGGTGATCTTGGCCGTCATTTGCTTCAGGGAGAAGTTTCAGGCGGGGAAAGGTGTCGCTTTGGCTCTCTCCCTCTGGGGATCCGTCTCTTACTTCTACGGACAGATTAAATCCGAGGAGAAGACTAAGGCTCAGGAGATACAGGAGACACAACTGTCTCAGCTTCCAGTTACTGATTCCGTAGCTTAAAACCCACATAACGTGTTACAGTTTGTTTTTGTTAATGCTGTCTGTAAAAATTAACAAAGTCAATTTCTGAGATACTTAACATCTATAACTTGTGAATTGCTGATTGAATCAGATGTAATGTATATAACTTGAGCTGAAATCTTTTAAGCAAATGTCCATCCATTATAAGGAAGAATGTCATTGTTTCTCTCATTTGACGAACTTGTCACGTTTTATTACACTTCACACGTTTTATTTTTAGTACAGCGGTTGTTGAAATGTAAAAGAAACCAATACTACAAAGCCATTGACGCTGGACAACCACCATAGGTCGTGATCTCAGTTCCTTGTACTGTTTTTCAACCATTCTAGATACTTGTCACTCCCACCGGTGATGGGTAATGCAATTACTTCTGGCACACTAAGGAATCAAGTAAACCATGTTTATTAACTTAGCTTGTGTAATTGCTAAAGAAAAGCCAAGGCACTCGCATTACTCATGTTTTTGATATGTAAAGCACATCATAGAACACTGCTTACTCGTATTCGTGATTTGCATTGACGTGCTCAGTTAGAGACGCTAGAAGGGATTGCCTTGTCTTGATTATCAGGAGCTCCTCGGAGTCACTCTGAACCTGAAACCAGAGGGATTGATTATATGCAATGTATACAGAGATCAGCTTGCATAAGTGGCTCAGATTCAAGATAATCAATGTTCCAAGCAAAAAGAGGTAGTAAACATCAGTGATATAGACTACATTATTGTCGCTGTCTTTCATGGATGGATAGAGTGTTTTTTTTTTTTTTTTAATTTTATTTTTGTCAACTGAAGGAAGTTAATCATCATTTATAATATTTGTGAAATCTTAGGAGTTTTTCTAGGTCTCCCTTTAAGCTTAGAGATTTTTCTTCAACTATTATCCATGGTAGCCCTCGAGATAGGGTTGAGATCAAAATATACTGCAGAAATATTTGCACATATTGTTCCCTACTTACCTTCCCCTCCCACTCGTACACCGATTCAATGCCTGCATCCAAGCAAACAAACATAAACATCTTCTAGTGACAGAACTTGTAGTATTCAAAATCACAGAACATGCCAGCAAACAAAGAAGTAAAAGCTATATCGACAGATTATACGGCATGGACAGAGCATGAAATGACTAAACATAGCTTCTTAGTCTTTCTTGAATTAACTTGGTTTTTTTTTCTGGATAGCAAAAACATTCTGACCACCAAGTGATTATGCTAGCAGATAAGGTTCTACAAAATCTTGCTGGCAGAAACCCAATTAGAATAAATGGATGGAATCTGTTTACTCAACTTACTGAAGTTCTGACTGGAAACAAAGGCGTAAGAGGCTAACACAAGAAAAGGAAGATACCTGGCACAATGTTTACACACGCTGCAAGCTTTTCTTGGACTATGCTGTTAGCCAACTTCTTTCCTGCCAATGAAACAAATAGTAAAAAATAAAAGAGTAAGAACTCGCAAAACAGCATCAACCATTGAGAGATCAAATGATCAGAATACAAAAAAAAAAAAAACAGAGACAATAGTGACATCTTGATCAGTAAGCACTCTAGAAAGTATTTAAATAAACAGGTGATTCAATCAGTTTCTTGAGCTTTAAGAATACAAGTTAACAAGTAGTTTCATTACGCTACTCCTCCAGTTTCCAAATTTGCCTACAAAGGTCTTAAGTTCCCAATAGGAACTTGTAAAATCTTGGATACGGCAACAGAGGAACTAGTACTAAGGAAGTCATAGACTCAATGGAAAGAGAATGCTAAGCTAATAGAGATAGATACAGTTATGCAAAAAGGAAAAACCTTTCATGTTCAAACCCATAAGAGGAAACTATAACTCCAGAGTTGCTATCATTTTCTCATAATCCATAAGGACAATGCTCAAATTCCTAGAAACACAAGAATATTGTCCAATCCCAATCTAATCTAATTAATGGGCAGTTGAAATCAGCTGATTAACTAGAGAAACTAAAGCAAACACAAAACCTGCTTCCCTGTTAGGAACAGTGATATAGACAACAATGCTGGGTACAGTGTTGCTGCTCTCCTCCATTCTGATCGATGAAGAAGAAGCCTTACTGCTAAATTTAGACCTATAGTCTCCAATTCATGAGATTAAATAACGAGAAACAACAAAAATACTGAAAAAAAAAATCGACATTTACTCGAAAATGCTAACCTTAAGAGAGGAACAACAGAGAAGGACTGTGCACAACCCGATTTGAAGGAAGACGAAGAAAGAGAAGAGATAGAGAGAGTTGAGAGCACGCAAAACGCGCCGACGATCGGAAAACACCGTCGAGATCCGATTACCGCCGATACTCTGGTGCTCAGAGACGAAGCCATCACTGTGTATCTCAGCCGTTTCTTATTTATTGGAAGAAAGGTTTCTGGAACCTGCCTCAATGACCTTAACTGTAATAACATAATAGTTTAGGGTTCTAATTGAAATTTCTATATAATAAGAAAAAGTTATTCTTTATCTGAAGTTCCAAGTGAGGGAGAGGAGAAAATTGTGAACTGAGGAAGCTCGGAACCGGAGGATGTGGTGTTACGATTGGGGAAACGGTCAAGGCTCTGATCTCTTCGAATTCGATTTGGAGAACTACAAGGTAAACAAAAAAAGAACACAAAATTCGAGAATTATTTGGCTTAAAATGGTTCAAAGTTTCAGTTTTTGGTGAATTGGGTGTTGCAGGATCACTATAAAGTTCTTGAATTGAACTGTGACGCTTCTGATGATGAGATTCGTTCCAGCTTTATCCGTCTTGCCCTGGTACATTCTTTCTCTCTTTCCCATATTTCCCCTTTTGGGGACAAACTCTGGGTCTGAGTTCTTCACTAATGGAGTTGGATTTGTGTTGCAGAAATGGCATCCGGACAAATTTAAAGAAGAGGATTCTGCTACTTCTAGGTTTCAAGAAATCAATGAGGCTTATCAAGGTTTTGCTTCTCTTTCTCTCTCGCCTTTTATTATCATAGCATGTAGTTGTGTATGACAACAGTTTCTTGGTAAGGTAGGCTTTGACGTAGTAGTAAGCTTAGAAATGGAGAGTTTGTTGTGAAATTTGTTTCATTGGTCTTTGCTACCTCTAACTATGTAATGCAAAATATGTGTAATTGAAGAAACTAGCTTAGGGGAAAGCAATGCGTTTTCATTTGTAATTGGTTTCTATGGACTTTAACTATAAAGGTTGATCATTTGTTCAACAGTATTGAGCGACCCATTTACAAGGCAGGAGTACGACAAGAAAAGGATGCGTCGTATCTACGAGCACAACACGGTAAGAAGAGATTTAGCGATAACTTTCAAAGCTTCTAGGTTTGATAAATTCCCATGTATTGTCTGTTGCAGGAACTATTGAATGAGTACAAGGAGCTCATATTGACTTGCAATGGCCTTGGGATGAAGCATTATCTTTGGTAATTAGTAAATTAAGATTAGGTGATATGTATACATTGTATGATGGAATTAGCATATTTAGCAGGGTTGAGTTTAGAGAGCAAAAGAACATCAATTAGCACTAATCAGGTTTTAGTCTCTCTGATCAAATGGTTTGTGTTGTCTCCCTACCAACCATTATAATCAGTTTTCAACCTTCTGAACTTTAATGTCGAAGATTAATCATTGGTTGCATCTACATTATTATGGAAGTTAATAAGACAGATTTAGTGTAGTTGAAAGTCCCAATGAGTGGGCTGAGTCTCCCCCAAGTGAAATGTAGATGCCTAATCTCCCCCAAGCGAGTTATCTTACTTCTACATTGCCTAATCTTCATTAGAAATGAAAGATGCCCACATATATGTAACTTCATTGGAAATGAATGAAGAAGTAACTAAAATCATTTTCTTCTTAAAAAGTTTTGTAATTAGAAGAAAAAAATACAAAATTTGAATAAATAAAAAAACTTGTTGGAAATTTGAAGCTTTTGAAAGTTAATTGATCTTCTACTAACCTTTGTAAATAAGTGAAAAGAAAATATATTTGTGAATTCTACAAAATAATTTAGGGTTGAATTAGGAATGCAAGAGAAAACTATTGGGCCTAAAAACCCCTAGTAGGGCTTTGATGTACCAAACAAATTTGCCAAGATTATAAGACGAGAGAAAAAAAAAAGGTTGAGGGAGAAGAAGAAGACGGTTCTAGATCTTCTTAGCTTTCCCCTCCTGCAATCGACCAAGCGAACATCTTCAGCCACCACCAATGAAGCGATCAATCGACGATGTCGTCGGATCTCTTGATTCCGCCGGTGCTAAGAAACCTGTCTTCCTCACCAGAGCTCAGCGCGAAGAATTAGCCCTAAAACGTCGCCAAGACCAAATCTCCCAACAACGTCTCCACCGCGACCATATCCGTCCCTCAGAGCCCGAGCCTGAAGACGCCAATGGAGACAACACTAATCGGGACAAGGATCGAGACCGAGATCGGGACAAAGATCGAGACCGAGATAGGGACAGAGAACGTGACCGCGACAGGGACAGAGATAGAGGGCGAGAACGAGACCGAGACCGCGATAGAGATAGAGAGCGAGACCGTGAGAGAGACCGTGAGCGTGACCGTCGTGAACGAGATCGTGAACCGGATCGGAGAAATAGAGATAGGGAGAGAGAAGAGGAGACTAAGGCGAGGGTTGAGAAATTAGCTGAGAGAGAGAGGGAGAAGGAACTCGACGCCATTAAACAGCAGTATCTTGGAGGTAAGAAGCCGAAAAAGAGAGTTATCAGGCCAAGCGAGAAGTTTCGTTTCTCTTTCGATTGGGAAAACACTGAGGATACTTCTAGGGATATGAACGTTCTCTACCAAAACCCTCATGAAGCTCAGCTTCTCTTTGGGAGAGGGTTTCGTGCTGGTATGGACCGTCGTGAGCAGAAGAAACAAGCGGCCAAGCATGAGAAAGAGACGCGTGACGAGATTCGTAAGAAAGATGGTGTTGTAGAGAGACCAGAGGAAGCAGCTGCTCAGAGAGTTCGAGAAGAAGCTGCGGACACATATGACTCGTTTGATATGAGGGTTGATAGGCATTGGAGCGATAAGCGATTAGAGGAGATGACTGAAAGGGATTGGCGTATTTTCAGAGAAGATTTCAATATCTCTTACAAGGGTTCGAGGATTCCGCGTCCAATGAGAAGCTGGGAAGAGAGTAAGCTTACCTCTGAGCTTTTGAAAGCTGTGGAGAGAGCTGGATACAAGAAACCTTCTCCTATTCAAATGGCAGCTATACCACTTGGACTGCAACAGCGTGATGTTATCGGCATTGCAGAGACTGGTTCTGGTAAGACTGCTGCTTTTGTTTTGCCTATGCTAGCTTACATATCTAGATTGCCACCGATGACTGAAGAGAATGAGACGGAGGGACCTTATGCTGTGGTTATGGCCCCTACTAGGGAGCTTGCGCAGCAGATTGAGGAGGAAACTGTTAAGTTTGCGCATTATTTAGGGTTTAGGGTGACTTCTATTGTGGGTGGTCAGTCGATTGAGGAACAGGGGTTGAAGATAACACAAGGGTGTGAGATTGTGATTGCGACTCCGGGTCGTTTGATTGATTGCCTTGAGAGGCGGTATGCTGTGTTGAACCAGTGCAACTATGTGGTTCTTGATGAGGCAGATCGGATGATAGACATGGGTTTCGAGCCGCAGGTTGCAGGTGTGTTAGATGCGATGCCTTCTAGTAATTTGAAACCCGAGAACGAAGAAGAAGAGCTTGATGAAAAGAAAATTTACAGAACAACATATATGTTTAGTGCTACAATGCCTCCTGGGGTAGAACGGCTTGCTAGGAAGTACTTGAGGAACCCGGTTGTTGTCACCATTGGTACTGCAGGAAAGACCACAGATTTGATTTCGCAACACGTGATTATGATGAAAGAATCTGAAAAATTCTTCAGGTTGCAGAAACTGCTCGATGAGCTGGGTGATAAAACTGCCATTGTGTTTGTTAACACCAAGAAAAACGCAGACTCTATTGCTAAGAATCTAGATAAGGCTGGGTACCGTGTCACGACCTTGCATGGTGGGAAATCACAAGAGCAGAGAGAAATCAGCTTAGAAGGTTTCAGAGCAAAGAGATACAACGTTCTTGTTGCAACAGATGTTGTAGGACGTGGAATCGATATTCCCGATGTGGCTCACGTCATAAACTATGACATGCCTAAACATATAGAGATGTATACACATCGTATCGGACGTACAGGACGTGCTGGGAAAAGTGGTATTGCGACTTCGTTCTTGACTCTTCATGATACCGAGGTCTTCTATGATCTGAAGCAGATGCTAGTTCAGAGCAACAGTGTTGTGCCTTCTGAGCTGGCGAGACATGAAGCTTCTAGATTCAAACCAGGTACGGTTCCTGATAGACCCCCAAGACATAGTGACACTGTCTATATAAATTGAGTCGCTAGGCTCTGGATCTGTTCTTAAATTTCGCTGGATCTCATGCGCGTGTTTAGTCGCATGTTTTATCTTTATAATTCGTAGTGAAGGATTCAAGTAGCAAGTGGGATATAGTTGAAACTTGAGCAACTTTTTAAAACTATTTAGTACTGTTTTTGTTTAAGGAGTATGTTCGATTCTCTGCCTAATTTTTCACATTTATTTCTTCTCTGTGTGTTTGAAATTGAAAATTGATGCTCGAGAATGACTAATTTATCGAGACGATGCTAAGCAGAGACCATTCAGTTTGGTTATGTGGCAATTATGACTTCGCGAACTCGACCTTTTCGTTATCCCAACGCACTAGAGAATGTGAAATATTTGCTTTTTAATGCTTCGCGGTCCGTTTGTCTACAACTACTATGTTGCATGGTTATACGAGTGTTCCTTTCTAGTGTGGTGTATGACGCTGTAACAAATAACTCCAGGTTCATTGATTTTTCTTACACTTAAGAGCATGATTCTTTATTCAATATTATTAACCATATCAAAAGCCAAATGACCATAAATAGGCTTTTTCATATCCTCACAAATGATCTCAATTAAATATCATCAATTTAATTTATATAAATATAAACATAAACATGTAACATTAATAACTCTATTTCTAGACAAAAAAAAACAAGTTATAAATATTTTAAAGTCTCTATAACATTTAAATGTTATTAAAATGTTTTAAAATTGATTAAGACCAGCTTTGATTCCAATAAATATTTCATTTTAAGAAAATTATGCGAATGTAAATGCTAAACTTGAGAAGCGTAAAAAAAAAGAAGCATCTCTCTCTCTCCACTCATTGGTCCAATATGTATAGAGCTAGTTAGGATTCTTCTGATGTACAAAAACTTCTGTAGCTGCACGAGAAAGCACACGAAAGTGGAGCCTCGAAGCAAAAGGATCCCAAAATAGTCCAATTTGGTCTCCTATTCTCAAACCTCTCCTACGGACAAAATACATATGCCATCCTCCGTTTAAAACATAACTATTCAACGTGGTCCATCTCTCTAGAAGCAGCTTGAACGTAGAGTCAGTGTCGTGGTCGTACACATCGACCATGATTCCTAACCCTTGTTGGACCTTATTTTTGTCATCCTTGTTGAGATATTTGATAATGTGTTCCTCAATGGGGCCAGTCTGAAGAAGAAGACGGCTAGTAGTAGTGGTTAGTACCTTCTTGATGATCCACGGATCTTTGAAGAGTGTTAGCTCTGTTGAAACACCGTACCATTCGTCCTTTATCCTTTCTTCATTCGAGAGATTCCTCATTAATTCAATCTTTCTTTCTTCCTTGGTTAATTTATTGTCACTTGGGGTGCAAGAAACCTCGGGATTATCAGGGTTCCTCTTCCTCTTCTTAGGGTTTTCACAAGAAGATGATAAACAGAGAGTCGTGGAGACCAAACTATTTTTAGGGTTTTCCGATGACTTGCCGTAGAACAAGTATTGAGTCGGAGGCATCTTCATTGCCGAGTGTTGGAGGTCTTGTGGTATTCTTTGCGGATTTTGGATCATTTTCGTTCGATTCTCCACCAGAAGTATGAAGACGTCGTCGGGAGTTTATAACTTTCGACTCAATCCGAAACTGTAATATATATATAAGATATTACACCTTACGTTAACTTTTTCAGGTATTTTCCTATTTTTAAAAAGGAAATTCAATTGAAATCAAGAAAAAAGGAAAGAAAATTATGTGAAAAGTACTTTTATTTATTTAGTTTTAACTCTGTGTCTGAACTATGAAGCTGTTATTTTCCATTTATTAGGGTTTGGGTAATTTCCTTTCTGTTGAGATGAGTGTGCGTCTTTAGACTTTGGATGCCAATTATCTCTATTTCGGTAAAGCAGTGTGGAGATCTGATACCGTTGGTTTTATCAAATCAGAATTTTATTTCAATATAGAATGTCAAACTTAGACAAGAGATATTTATTATCAAGATGGGCTAACGAAGCCCGCGACACAATAACCTTTTTTTTGTTTTTAAACATGCAGATATTGTATGTAAGGTTTTTGGATTCAATATGAATTTTCTATTAACTCAAAAAACAAAAGAAGAGGGAGCTTTTTTCAACTTATAAGATTTTAAGTGGAGTTTGTGAACCAAAAATGTGGAAAAGATCATTGCAAGACAGATGACCAGCATGAGCGAACATATGTAAGCGAAAGCTACACCGACTTTAGCCACGAGATATCTAGTTTAGCCATTCAAAAACTAATGACTATTGTGTGGATATTTTTTTGTAGTATTCATTACCATCTGTCAGGAGACGGATGATATGTTCGCTAGTAGTGGCCATTCTGTTGTCGTGGTCATATATGGATATTAACTTGGTAACCAATTTTGTGGCTAATGACAACATAAGCGTTTGTAACAATTCATGCGTGACATGAATTGTCTCACAAACATCCAATAGTACCAATAGAGACTGTTCAATAATTTTTCTATATGTGCGAACGCCACTCTCACAAACTGTATATTTGTAATGTATTATAACTTGCTACATAAAGTAAACCAATTGAATGCAAGCACAAGTTACCACACACACACACGCAAAAAAAAAAAAAAAGAGAGTTCCCGATCAAAGCGTTCTAACCAGATCACGGTTCATATATCAAAATTAAAGAACGTCTATCGTAAAAACTATACGTAATTTATCGTAACAATGTGTTCATGTAATTGAATAGATGGCTTATTAACTAATTAAGAATGCAACAATATTGTACTGTATGAATATAATTCAATAAATGCCATACTAAATAATCATATAAGTATTTATCGAAAGAGAAAAAATAATAATAAATTTTTATCAAAAAAGTTAATATAATAACGATCATATAGGAGTTATAAAAATCAATATAATGCTAGGTCAAAGTTGGCCAATAATAATTATTTTGTGGCAATCATTTAGACTACGGCATGGTCGTATGCTATTGGTGTGAGGTTCGAGTTGATTTGTTCGTGCGAAGTTTGCTCTGACTATTATATTCAATGTTGACCAAATATTTATGTAAGCCCATACGTCATCCAGTCTTTAAATCAATATCTTATCTCACACACTTAAGATTCCAGATTGGGTCAAATGTTTTATTAATTTAGCAAGTTATTTTATATGTTTCAGGCTATGTTTTTTTGTTGTTGGTTATATATTATGTTTTTTTCTTCAACCACAAGTTTATATGATCGAAAATAATTAATTGACATCATGCATGTAATGACAATATTCTACCCCCTAAAAAAATCCCTCAATCATTTATTTTAATGGCACGAATCGTCCAAACTGCTTATAATAGAAATAATGTTACACTAGAATCCACAATCAGAGGAACCGCATATTAAACGAGATTCACTTCATCTAAATACATAACTGATGAACGTCGTAACTTAAATATTCTTGGAACATGTTGACCGTTGAAAAGATGAGATTCATTTCGTGAAATTACTTTTTCTTCATCAGTTCATGTTTCATAATACGTTAAAGGTAAAAAGTATATATCATGAAATCACTATAATGTTGCTTTAAAAAAAAATTAATAAGTATAAATTAATTTAACACATAACAGCAGATATCAACTCAAAAGAAAAAGATCAAACTCATAGTCATATTTCGAATCAAAAATGCAAGTTCTAATATATTTAAGTCTATCAAATTCTAAGCATCAATAAAATTGTGTGGATCATCATTGCAACAATTCATGAATTTGGGTATACACACGCACACTATCGATTTTGAGTTAATAGTATGACACAATAATGGGACTAATACAAACCATTAATAAAACTACATAGTGGATCGATCGATGCAGTCCATATCGTGACGTTTGTTAAGATAGATAAAAAATAAGAGGTGATTACAAAGAATTGTCTTTAAGAAACAAAAATGTGTGTGTAAAGTTTATATGACCAAAATATCCTCTAGGTTATACAAACTCACAATATTGGTCAACAAATACATGCGTGTGCGTCTATATATAACAAAGATGCAGAGAACAGACATCTTTGCTGTACCTTTCGCTTGTACCCAAACCCATCTTTGACTTCAAAAATAAATAAAAATAATCATAATTGATATCGTCATTGGATAATGCATAGTGGGAAGAGACCTCTTTCACCAGAATCAATGGCCGAGAATAGAGAAGAGAAAGAAGAGTTGTGTGGTTGCTCAACTTTGTCGGAGTCTGATGTGGCTGCTTTTGTTTCCGAACTCACTGATCAACCCATCTCACCATCCATGGATCAATCTTCTTCGTCTATTACTCTTCAAGGTGATCTCATCAGATCCTTTGTCCTCTAATTTTAGTTACTATACTTAATGTCTTTTCCATTGGTGATTCTCTTTTCATAAACATAGGAATAATTTAATCTTGGATTTTTGACATTTGTATAATCCCTTAATTAGCGGCTGCACCATGGCCTTGATCAAAAGGAGATGTAATATAATATACGGCCACAATGTATTAGTATAATTTATTATAACTCAATGCATCTTTTTGAATGTTCATGGTTCTATTTTCTGAAAGTTAAGGGAAACTTGAAAATCAAAACCGTCGTCTTCATTTAAATTGTTGGGACAAAATTGATCATATATGGTTTTTCGGACAGATATGCTTGGCCAGCTCGGTTGTTGCCGTTAAGAACTCAAGCTAGGCTTGGTTGAATGGTCATGTACTGGTTGAGATAACTAGCCAGATAGAGTTTTAGGCTTGAAACATAGGGGAAACGTTTTAAAAAACGATCGAACTTATTTTATATCGTAATATCATAGGATTTACTTAAGTACACAGTTCATTAGCCTAATATATAGGTTTCACCAACAACATGTACGTAGAAGAGGGGAACAAAAAGTTGATGTAGAATGATCATATTATATGATTCAAACGCACATTAATGAATCTTTAAGAAATACCTTTACACCGATATATAGTTTATGTTATATTCATAGACACGCATGCACGTCTACCACCTTTAAGGCACCGTTTCCCCCACAAGAGTAAACTTACAATTTTCATCATTTTTTTCTACAGAACAAAGTAAATCGAGACAACGAAACTACAGAGGCGTGAGGCAAAGACCGTGGGGAAAATGGGCGGCCGAGATTCGTGATCCAAACAAGGCAGCTCGTGTGTGGCTTGGGACGTTCGACACTGCAGAAGAAGCCGCCTTAGCTTATGATAAAGCTGCATTTGAGTTTAGAGGTCACAAGGCCAAGCTTAACTTCCCCGAGAACATTCGTCTCAACACTACTCAACCCTATCCATCAACTACTACGTCCCATGCTAGCATTATCGTGACGCCACCTCCAGCTATTGCCCCTGACATACTTCTTGATCAATACGGCCAATTTCAATCTGGAAATAGCGATTATAGTGCCAACTTATCATTGAGTATGTCTTCTTCTCCGTCGTCATCTTTAAATCATCAAGGACATATACCAAATGTGGAAGATGATGAAAACGTGAAGAACGTTAGTATCCACAAACGAAGAAAATAGCATATTAATTGCATTATATGCCTCTCCGTCCAAGTTATATCAAAGGCAATGACCGTTAATGTTATCCGGCTTTGTTCCTCTTAGGCGCTTTTATCTCTTTAAGACTTCGTTTTGGTAGTCAATAAAGAGTCTATGGAACGCATTCAGCGGCAGAAGTAGGATTATATTTTATGTGGAGCACATAGATTTTGTTGTATAAACAGTATTATCATTTAATATGTTGATATTATCAAGTAAATTTTATAAACTGTGTATAGGGCACTTGACTCACTTTTAACTAAGATAGATCCGCCCCTAAGTGCATTTAGCTAGGATTCAGGCCTTATGGACGAAATACAAGCTTTTGGGACCTGAATATGCAAGAAGAGATAAAAAGACAGAGAAAGTAAGATGTCTTGGACCACGTCCTCATCGGTCAAGACGACTAACCGATTGACCGACCTCCATAGAAGATGGTCGGCAGAGACAACATGGTGTATAGAGAGTACACTACAAGAAAGCAGAGTAAAAACCGATGGCCGAACCGAGGGATTTTTGTCCGTCGGAAAAAACCGACGGCAAACCGACGGGTTACCGACTATTTTCCGATGACCGTTATCCATCAGAAAATCGTCGGTTTTTTTTTCAAAATTACCGACGGCTAGCAGTCCGTCGGTAATTATGCTGTCCGTCGGTAATTTTGCACCACAAACTGACGGAAAACCGACGGAATTTATCCGTTGGGACCATCCGTCGGTTCCCCGTCAGTTATTTATATCCGTTACGAAATAGCCGTTGAGAATTCAAAATAACCGACGGAAAAATAAAAAATTGTCCCTTTAAATTCAACTCCACACCAATTCACAAATCATTCACAACTACACACTCATACTTACGTAAATTCGCCCAAAGAAAGTGAAAAAAAAATGTCTTCTTCAAATTATTTTCGTTCGTGGATGGACGAACCAATGGTAGATCCAGAGTCGAATTTGTTGAGAGACGAGTATGCTCGAGGTGTTGGGGAGTTCATGGAATTGGCTTGTCAGCAACCATCCACTAAAAAAACCCGTAAGTTAAAATGTCCATGCTCTAATTGCCGGAATTTACAAAATATTAGGATTGGTTTAGTATGGAATCACCTGTATTGCAATGGATTTATGCCGGGTTACAAGATGTGGTATCTCCACGGAGAAAGACCGGATTATGCTTAGTACTAGCGAACCATATGTTGCGGATAGTATAAAGGAACCTAGAACGGAAGTAGATTTTGGTGTAGGTACGGTTCAAATGGTGAATGATGCGTACAGAGAAAATATGCAGTCGACGGGTGAACCTAATATAGATAGGAGTGAAGAACCAAATTTAGAAGCTCGAAGAATTTTTGGAATGTTAGATGCAGCTAAGCAACCACTATACAGAGGATGTAGAGACGGTCATTCACCTTTATCAGCTGCAAGTAGAATGATGACGATTAAGACAGACTACAATTTGTCTGAGGAATGTGTGGATGCGGTAGCTGAATTTGTGAAAGACATCTTGCCTGAGGATAATATGTCTCCGGCTTCATACTACGAGATTCAGAAACTAGTATCTGGTCTTGGTTTGCCATATCAGATTATTGATGTTTGCATCGATAATTGTATGATATATTGGAGAGAAGATGAAGACCGAAGAAGATGTAAATGGTGTAGGAAACCTCGATTTCAGGAAACAAGTGGTAGAGTTCGTGTACCATATAAGCGGATGTGGTATTTACCATTGACAGACAGACTTAAGAGGTTATATCAATCTGAGCGTACGGCGGAGGCTATGAGATGGCATGCAGAACACTTATCAGATGGGAAGATTTTGCATCCTTCTTATGCGGAAGCGTGGAGACATTTTTAAGCCGTGTATCCGGATTTTGCGTATGAGCGAAGAAATGTATACCTCGGATTATGTACATATGGTTTTAATCCATTTGGGAAGCATGGAAGGCAATATTCGTTGTGGCCCGTAATTGTAACACCTTACAATTTGCCGCCGTGGTTGTGCATGCGTCGGGAGTTTTTGTTTCTCTCAGTTCTAGTACCCGGTCCAGAGTATCCAAAGAGATCACTTGATATTTTCCTCCAACCATTGATCTATGAGTTGCAAATGTTATGGGAGCACGGTGTTGAAGCGTTTGATGCTGAGGCGGCAAAGCATTTCTCTAAGATAGTTAATGAGTGGAAGCGACGATGGGCCCGTGACAAGGTGCCAAAGAACGTGTACGAAGCGGTTTTTGAAGGTCTCAAAATATATTGGCAACAAGAGGCCACAAAAGCCACATCTGCGACCAATTCTAAAAACCGGTTAAGCGACCGAGGCGGGATGGGCATTGCTACACACAATGCTGGCGCCACAAGCTTTGCTACTCGGGCAGAACAACTTGTAAGTTTTTACATTAAGTTATTAGTTTTAAAATTTTTAAAATACAAATATTTTTAATTTTTGTTTATAGGTTGCGTTGAATGGCGGGGTGCCTATTGATTACGCCACGTTGATAGAGGATACGCACACCAACAAAAAAACCAAACAAATGCAAGACCGGATGGCTAAGTCACTCGTTGAGACTTCGCGGACGCTAACACTTAAAAAGATACAATCTCAGCCGGACTACGAAGAAGGATCTTTCTCTGTCGGTTCTACCCCATTTCCCATCGATATAATCAACAAAATAGTTGAAGAGGTAATATATTTTTTTTGCTTATTATTATTTTTTGAGATTAGTTTTAATATTTATTAACTACTGTAATTATTTTGTAGCAAGCACCAAAGTCCAAAGGTAGGATCTTCGGGTTAGGAAATCTATCCCAAAGATCTGGTTCTACTTCTTCCTCATCATCATCGTTTGTACGAGACTCCGAACTTCAGGAGGCGCTACAAGCGAAAGATGCGAAGATCGCAGCTTTGGAAAAACAAATGCAAGAGGCGAAAGAGGAAGCGAAAGCGGAGAGTCAGAGGAAGGATGAGCAACTAGAGAAATTCATGGCAGAGATGAGTGCCATGTTTACGCGTCCTTAGTTTCGTTTTATTTATCTTATTGTTCTGAACAATTTTTACCTTTTCGTACTTTTATTTGGATTTGTAAAATTTTATCCTTCGGTTTATTTGGATTTTGTCTTCTATTTCAATTCTAATTTTAATTTCAAAATTTCTAGAATTTTAAATTTTATTTTCACATTTTTATTCAATCAAAAATTTAATTTCAGAAATTTTTAGTTTAATTATTATTTTAATATCCGTCGGTTATAGCATCAATTGAACCATCGGTTTGCCCATGGTTATCCATCGGAAAATAGCCATCGGTTACCCATCGGAAAATAGCCGTCGGTTTTCGATCGGACAATGGCCGTCGGTTTTCCCTCGGTATTTGGCCGTCGGTTTTCCATCGGTATCTGGCCGTCGGTTTTCCATCGGTACATAGCCGTCGGTTTTCCATCAGTAATTTTACCTACGGTTTACCGAAGGATTTTCCGACAACTGATACTCGTCGGTTCGGCGTCGGTTTTTGGCCCGTCGGTAATCCATCGCAAAATACCGATGGATTACGGACGGATTTGAAATTACCGACGAGCTAGAACCGACGGCCATATCCATCGGTAGGCCGTCGGTTTTAGCCGTCGGTTCTAGCTCAGTTTCTTGTAGTGGTATACACATGAGTACGTCTTTTTTTATCACATATGAAAGAGATACGATTATTCAAAAATATAGAGAGGATACACATGAGTGTCTGCGAGTTTCCAAATCATAAAATATAATTAAAAAATGATTTTGTTACATATATCTAAGTCTTATTGTCCAATGCACATCTATCTTTCAATGGGTTGAGAACAGTGTAAGTTGCTGGTGATTAAGAAAGAAATATGAGTTTCTTTGGCAACAAATTGATTTTTTTTTTTTTTTGTCAACAAGCAACAAATTGATTTGAAAATGATACTACATTTTTCTCGATATTTCACACAGATAAAGAAATAATTTTCTCTCCCAAATTATTAAATGTTTTAGAAGAAAAATTGTTTCAAAATATGATTTTTTTTAAAATTTTTATGCATAATTTCTATTAATTTAATAATTATGACTATTTGGATTATGTAGTATTCTTTTCTTTTAGTTAGATATTTATAAATGAGAAATTTTTTATTATTTCTTAATCTTAGTATTTTTAGCTTAAAAATCTAACGAGCATTAAAAACTTACTTTATTCATTTATTTTTTTTTGTTTTTTTGTTTAGTTGTTTTTATAACAACTTACATTCACCCGATGTTTCACCATTAATTTTGGATCTCTTCTTTTTTTCAATATTTATATTTAACGAGTTTTGTAATTAAGAATCTAAAAACTCAATCTTTTAGTAATAATAAAAAAAATCTATAAAGTCAATCTTTTCTTAAATGAGTAATAAATAATATAATAGATATGAAATCGATACATTATAATAACAAAATCCTTTGTATGTCAGGTGAATTTGTTATTGAAATGTTTCGATTTCATACCTCTTAAAGTGAGGAAGAAAAATATCCATTTGACCATATATTAAACCCCTTTGTAATACAATTTACCCTCGTACTCACAAATCACAGAAAAAAAGAGGAACTTTTAATTTGCCTATTTTCGCAAACAAATTGAATTTAGTAATCAAGTATAGAGATGACCTCAAACAAAACAAGCTTCTTCTTGGTTCTGTTCCTTGTATGTGCCTTATGTAAGTTCTTCGCTCATATACAAATATTATAATTCATTATACTTATACACATCAATATGTATCTACAATGAAACACATTTTACTCATACACACACACATATATATTATATATATATATATTATAATATATGTTCATGTTCTGATGACTATAACATATATATATATATATATATTTATAGGTGATTTCATGTTTTTTGAATGGATTTATTATAAATACAAGAAGGAGTAAAATCCAAAGTTGATTCAATCACATGTTATCTTCATGTAGTTTAAAATATCAAAAAATAAGATTTATCTATTTCCAAGGAATGTTCAGTTTTATTAGTTTCTTTGGTCTGACCTTGTTAGATTTCCTAAAGAAACAATAAACAGAATAAAATTGCTTATCTAATTAGGATCTGATTATGCGGTTTTAGTTTCAGATCAGAAACAACTATTAATCAAATATATAGTTAATTTTCAAAGGAGCCATATTTTTCTTTATTATTTAGGCAAAGCAGCCTTAATTTTCGATTATATTTAATTTGATTTTGGTTTTTAGGATATATAAAACTAAATTCTAACAATTGTTTAATGGTTTTTCATATCAGTTTGTTTTGTTTTGTTCGGTTTGGTTTTATTTAAATTGAACAGTTACGATTTTTGTAATTAATAATTGTCTTTTGGATAATATATTTGAAGGTATGACGATGACAGAAAGCAAAAAATGTAAGAAAGACTCAGATTGCAAACACGCACTACCATGTCCAATACCTCCTGCATGTCTATATGGCGGTTGTGTTTGTACAATGGCATCTGCAACTCGGTCTTCCTCTGCTTGTAAACTAATGTGTGCACAACTTGGAAAAGAAACTATAAACCATCATAATCATTGTGTTTGCGGCGAAAAGTAAGAAATAAAAAATATCGTTAGAAGAATAATATTTGCCAAAATTTAAATAAAAAGAATTATTATATATTATTGTCGTTGCATTTATAATATAATCCGTCACGAATTTCCAATACTAGTAGTATTTTAAACTTGAGTCTCGAGTTTAAAACTTCAACATTGGCATTGCTTCTCTCATAGAAAAATAAAAAAGTGAGCATTAGCTGTCCTGACAGCTAAGTGTCCCTCTTCCTCGTACCTCATGAAGATCTGATCTCATGTTCGTCTACAGAACAAGGGTTCACATTAAACTAAAATACTTCAGTCTTTCTAGCTTCAACAGTAAAGATTCAGCCTTGTTTTAAGATTGTTTTAGGACTAATCAACTATGAGTAAACCTCATTCAAAGCATTAATCAGTTTTGTTAAAATCATCTAGTTCTAAATGTCAACAGCTGAATTTTTAGTTTTTCTAAGTTATCCTCACAATTCAATTTATAAAAATAGTAATCCATAAAATTGAACGAACCAATCCAAAAATGTTATACTAGAATCGAAAATTAATACTCGAAAACGAATCTTGGATATGTTCTAAAAGTAATCAAAGTTCTTAATATTACAAAGATTATAGATATTTTGCCAAATAAATATTTGTTATAAACTATTCGAGGTTACCTGAAATACCCGAGCACAAATCTAACATATAACCATTTGGTATAACATATAAACATATAAACCTACTAGCGAAGAAGAAATTCTGATATATATTTTAAGGAATCCGGTGGAAACAAGTTAAAAATTATATACAAAGCGATATGCATCCATCTAAAATCTCAATGGAAGTTGAATACTAATATTGGTAACAACATACTCAGAACACAACATATGTCAACAACATGTAACACTCTATAACTTGGCAATAGACTCACAAAGTAACGTAGAATACAACATGCTCACGGGTAGCCATCGAGCACGCCTTTGAGTAGGTTTAACCCTTCCGCAGATATGCTCCGCCTCACCCGTGACTGCATTCGGATCTCTATCCTCTGTGGAGGATCTGGAGAGAAGCACACAACAATCACAGTTAAATTGTCACATGTATTCCGCTTAAGGGCCTCTCTCACAAGCTCTCTAGAGCATCTCTCTGGATCATTATGAATCATCAGTTCCTTCCTGGCAATTGTCACAGCGCACTGACTGCTCATCACATCCCAAAGACCGTCACATCCCATTATCAAGAACTCATCATCTTCACTCAGGTCCGTCTCTTGCAACTCTGGCTCTGGGCTTAGGGGACAAGCAGAGCCTTTGGCACCTTTCATGTGCCAGTCTCCAATGGCACGTGCAACTGATAGTTGCCCGTTAAGATAGCCATCATACACAACTCCACCTAACTTTTCTATTCTTACTTTCTCGGCAGTACAGTTTGGTTTGTGATCTTTGGACAACTCAATTGCTCTACCTCTTCTCCCCAGTACTGCTCGGCAATCACCAGCATTTGCAATTATCAACCTCCTGTAAAGAAAGAAAGTAGCGATTCTATTCAAAATCAAATCAAAAATCAAAGAATTATAACAGCAAGTACTCAAACCGCCTTATTCTTTACCTCATGCTGTTACCTCAAAAGGAAGTATTGATGATTTACAGTTATAACATATATAACTTCTTAATATCATGATAAATGCCCTTACCTTCCAAAAATAAAAGCTGTAAGCGCAGTGGTCCCAGAAGAGATGTCAAGACTGGATTCATCTGCAAATTCATAATCAGCTTTCAAGAAAGCACTCTTAATTGCCTTCTTTACACATAGTCGGAAGGAGGAGTCCTCTACAATGAATCTCAGTATGTTCTTTCTAACAAAGGTCGCTGCATCTGTGCCACCGTGGCCATCAAACACCTGCCAAAGGACACAATCAACAATGTTAAAGACTTTTACAAGTAATACATCTGATATTGTACTAGTACAAAAGAAAAAAGAAAAAAAGAAAAAAAGAATCAGGCTTATGAGCTGCATCTATGCTACTTTGGGTAAGGTTTGAAGATACACTCACCCCGTAGAAAGCTCCAAGAGATGAGCATTCAACAGCTACACCAAGATGCTCAACAAGATTATCGATACAAACGTGTTCATCTTCCATGAACTGTTTTGCCCCTTGCTCAGCACAACTTCCTGATCGGTACACAGGCAAAAACTCCAATTTTTCATCAGGTGACTTCATAACCAAATTACAAACATCCACATCCTGCGCACAAACAGAAACCAATTACATCATTTGAATCCCACTGCAACCAAAAAAAAAGAAGGAAAAATCCAGACATTGTGGGTCATATAAATAACCGCATTGGCTGTAACCTGCAGCATAGTAGTAGTGCTTGTGATATGTTGCATGGAAGAAAAGTGCCTGGGAGGTTTTCTTTTACTTATTTGCTTACTATCATCTAAGTTCTGTAAAGTATCAATTTCTGTTGCAGAAGAAGCATTATCCTTATCGAAATCTCCCTCAAGAACCGTTAACAAAGGTGAAAAATCCATACTCAGCGCTGAGTTCTTCTCTGAATCATATAAATCTATCAGCAATCCAGAAAGAGTCTCTTCAGTAACAGTTCCTTTAGTAATAGCGTTTCAAGTCTGTTGCTTTCCAATGACTTCCTTTTATTCCCACTAGATCTAAGATCAATAGAGACTAACTTTAAAGATCAAACTTTGTGAGAAACAGACTTCCCAAAGATCTTAACAACTACAAAACCTTCCTTCTAAAAGATCAAATCCAGATTTTGATAAAATACCCAAAATCAGCAGATCCTTGATCTTGATCAAAACAGTATCAGCAGACTCAACAAATGAAGAAAGTGAAGGAATCCAATAACCCACCACACCAACTATCCAAAGCTTCTAAAAATTCAACTAAGCACCAAATCAAGCTTTCAAAGACAACTCTGTTATAGAACCAGCTCTACTCAAGGGTTTCTTTTTTTTTTTACTTTTTTTCTCAGGTCAGATCAAGCAATCGGTTATCCAGAAATATAACCAAAACCCGATTTAGAATCTACCAGAGGCCTCTTTCAACAAAACCCAGCCCACAAATTTCAGATATTGATGACAAAAAGAAATCTTGAAGCAGGTGAAGAATTCAGAAAGGTAAGAAAATTACAGAAAAAAGCTCTGAGATTTCTAATGGATGACAATGATGATTCGTGTTACCGTCAGATCTTTTTGAAGATATTCTCCAAAACCCAGAAAAAAGTTATGGTGTTTATAGAAGAAGAAGAAGAAGAAGAAGAAGAAGAAGAAGAAGAAGAAGAGAATTGACGAAAGACGATTTCCAAAAGCTTTCTTTGAGAGAGAAAGATAGATAGAGATAGAGAGAAGCTTGTCTCGTTTGGTTTTTGGTTGGCCACCGGCGATTCCAGGTCATCTCTTCGATCGTTTATCTGTCAAACCGGTTATATAATACCGACACGTGTCTATTAATCAACGGCTACGCATTACTTTGACCGGGTGGTACCGCCACCAAAACCTAACCGTTGGATTTCTAAAATAGAAACTTAACGGTCAAGATCTAAATCACGCAATCTCCTTTTGTCTTTCCCTATGGCTAGAGGTTACCTCCGATTAAAAAAATTAAAGTAGCGGCGTCAGATTCCCGCCATCCACGTGTCGTCATTATATTGGTTTTAATGTTTCGGCTTGGGGATGTTCACATTACCGAGAAATTTGTTTCCGGTTTAGGACGGGCGTTACCAAAACCAGTAGAATTCAAATTGGTAGTTAGTAGTTGCACATCATAATCATATACTTATGGTATTAGCATATTAATTTTGCAAATTGCAACGAAGAGTATATATACATTGCTAATGATTAAATTTATAAACTTTTGATGCCTAAGAGTCTAAGATTAACAACCTATGGTAGTTCCGCAGATGATTATGTAGTTGAATTGTTCTATTTGATGCTTATTGAGATTTTTTATTTGTCCTTTGCGGAAATCATATTGGGATTAATATCTATATCCCTTAGGGATGTGTTCGTTGTTAGCAAACTAAAGAAGACATTTGTTGTAATGCCTAGGATTTGTACATTATTCAAATAGCATCTCCAACTATATCCTACACCAAACTACATTTTGTATTTTACAGTAAAAAGTTTTTTTCGATTCCACTCCATATTTAACACTATTTTTAAATTTATTTTTATTTAAATATAGAATAATTCCATTTTTACTCTATTTTGGAGTTGAACTTTTTTATTTATAAAATAATCCTTAAAATTTCAAGTTATTTGATTTCAATAGTTATAATAATTTATTTGACAAACAATATATCAAAATCTTATAATATTTTTTAGATAGAAAATATAATGAAATAAAATCATAAACTGATAATAAATTTTAAAAACATATAAAAAACTGAAATTAAAAATATATAAGATAAATTAAAAACAACAATAATAGTGACTTTGAGTTAAAAAAAAAAAAACAATAATAGTGACTTAATGAGTTAATAATATTTTGATGTGCGACAAAAAAAACATATAAGAAAGATGTAGAACGTGCATTCGGAGTCCCCAATCACGTTTTGCTATTTTGAAAAGACCACTACAAGAAAACATAGCGTTTTCCGACCACCATTTCCGACCATCGTGGTGGTCGGAAAATTTCCGACCAACTTCCGAGCACGTTCCGACTAATTTCCGACCAGAGAGACGGTGGTCGGAAACTAGTCGGAAAAAGATTGAAAATTTCCGACTACAGAAGTTTCCTCGAAAACTCGTCGGAAATTTTGGTCGGAAAAAAAAAAATTTCCGACCACCGAGATATTGGTCGGAACCTAGTCGGAAAATTTTGAAAAATTCCGACCACCATAGATTCCTCGGAAAGTCGTCGGAATTTTGGTCGGAACTATGGTCGGAAACTTGGTCGGAAAAAGTTGGTAGCACGTGGAAAAGAGGCTACCTAACTATGGTCGGAATTTGGCCGGAAAGCTTTTTCCGACTAATTTCCGACCACAGTTAGGTAGCACAGTGGTGGTCGGAATTTGGCCGGAAAACCCTTTCCGACTAATTTCCGACCATGGTTGTGGTCGGAAAAATTATCTATAAATACTCCCCGCTCGTTCTTTTCTCTCCACACTTGCTTCTATCTTCTCTAACAAAAAAAAAAACAAAAGAAAAAAAATTTAAACTTTTTTATAATTTTTGAATTTTTTCCTAAAAATTCAAAATGACATCTCATAACATTTATAAAGTTAGAGCGTGGATGTATCAACGTTTGGACGAAGAAACGGGAGATATTCGGCGTGAATACAAAGAAGGATTATCAGAGTTCATGCAGTTCGCATCGAATCAAGAAATGACTCGTACGGAAGGTATTATGTGTTGTCCTTGTATTAAATGTCAAAATAATCGTTTCTTAGACAAAGAAAGAGTTTGGAATCACTTATTTTGGGGAGGTTTTACACCGGGATACTATGTTTGGTTTTCATTGGTCGACGTAGAAAACATTGAGGTTGAGGAGATCTTTGATGATGATATCAGTAATGAAGATGGTGATGAGTTTGAAGACAATACTGATTCTGCAAGTTCTGAATACTCTTCGGATTCTGATTGAAATATCTGTTACGTTTTTGATTATATGATTGTGTAATATTTGTTTTAATATAAGAAACAATTTCTAAGTTAGAATGATTTTATAAGTAAAGTATATTTAAATTTTGATTTCGAAGTTTTTTTTTTAAATAAAAAGTTTGTAAAAAAATTTATGAAAAATGAGTTAGATTTTTAAATTAACGTTTGTAAACATTTCCACAATCGTATAGATTTAGATTTTTAAATTTTTAGATTTTTAGATTTTTAAAATTTTTTATGAAAAATAAGTTAGATTTTTAAATAAAAAGTTTGTAAACATTTTTTTGGCCAATTTCCGACCACCCATGTAGGGTGGTCGGAAAATCATCGGAAATTTCATTATTTCCGACGAGTTTCCGACCACTCTACATGGGTGGTCGGAAATTAGTAGGAAAATAGGTTTTTTTTTTTGTTTTAATTAAAAAATATTTTTTACAAACTTTCATAAAAAATATTTTTTACAAACTTTCATAAAAAAAAAACCATGCATGCATGAATATTGGTTCAATTGTATAGAGATATGCAAAATCTATCCTATTGGTTCAATTGTGAGTTTTTAATTTATTGTTTTTTTTTACAAATAAACCAATTAATTTTTTAAAAATCTCATAAATAAAATAAAAAAACCAAGCATGAATGAAGATTGGTTCAATTTGTATTTAAATTAACAACCAATGATTTTGCATCATAGAGATATGCAATAACTAAGATTGGTAAATTCTTATTTAATGATATCTTATCATCTTACACAATTTTCATAATTAAATACACAAATTGCAAAACAAAAAACATGTCTCTCACTCCTAATTCATAAAAAAAATTTAGAAATCAACAATTTCAAAAGAGGTATAGTTTTAGTATTCTATATTTTCATTATAATTTTTTTTTTGTGTTTAAATTCAATTTTTAAACACAAGTTTATTGAAATTTCATCTTTTTTTATTTTGGCCATTTTTTTCCGACTAATTTCCGACCACGGTGGTCGGAAATGTCGTCGGAAATAAGATGAGCATATTTCCGACGAGTTTTCCGACCACCATGGTCGGAAACGTAGAAGCGAAGAGAAGTATGGCTTACAGACCAAGAATTTAATCATCTACATACGTACATTCTAAGGAATTCTGAAGATATACAGCCGTTTGAAACGTAAGTTACAAGATTGTTATGAATAAATACACATATATTTTTGTACATTACTAACTTCATATGTTTATTCTTCTAGTGTCTTCAGTAATCAAGTGATG
>SMJT01000012.1:2934065-3014034 GCA_004349715.1 Crucihimalaya himalaica
CGGTGGTCGGAAATTTAGTCGGAAATTTCCGACCAAATTTCCGACCACCGGTAAAAAAATTTTTTAAAAAAAAAAATTCCGGCAAGTTTCCGACGACTTTTTCCGACGATTTTCCGGCGAAGTTTGCCTGGTCGGAAACTGGTCGGAAATATAGTCGGAAATTTTCCGACGAGATTCCGATGAAATTTCCGACCAATTTTCCGACTACTCATTTGGTCGGAAATTTCCGACTACTTTTCCGACCAGAGCCCTTTTCCGACCAAACTTTTCCGACTACTTTGTATTAGTCGGAATCTCGCCGGAAAAGCCCATTTCCGACCAATTTCCGACTAATATGGTGGTCGGAAATGGGTGTGCATTCTTGTAGTGACGGAATGGATTCATCATCCATGGGACGCTCCTGCATCCGTTCTAAGAGCCTCGGGTGTTGAATTAGGTAGCAATTATGCTAAACCTATAGTAGACTTGGACACAGCCCGGGAACTTCTCACACAAGCGATATTAAGAACGCGGGAAGCGCAGATGATGAATGGGGTTGCACCAGATGAGATTGTGGTGGATAGCTCCGAAGCTTTTGAGACTGTTAACAGAAAACAAGACGGAATTTGCCAAACCATTGCCTCCAATAATCAACAAGTTCCATCCGCGGTTCATCAGAACCGTATATTTATCATATTATCTGTTTGTTGTTTTACTTTGGATATTAGTTTCTAATAACAGTTTATATTGATAATTAAAATCTGTTTAATCAATGCATAATTAAAAAAAAAGTAAGAAGACTCAAGAGTGCAACAATGTAGTACTCTTAAGAAAAAGAACTAAAAATCTGACAAAACACCTTAAATAAAAAACACAAATCCTAACAAAATCCGAAAAATAAGCAAAACAAAAAGGAAATAAAATTCTAAACAACAATCTTCTCCTGGATTTTCTCCGGTTGAGTTTCGCCGGAAAGCTCCTCAAGCGATATCCCCTTAGGCTCCGGAATAGTAAGCCACGTGATAATCAAGCCAGCAAGATTGATACCTCCCATGATGTATAACGTCCTACTCATCCCCAAAGCTTTAACCAAAGCAGCAAACCCGAATGAACCGACCATCGCACCGGCTTTACCTGATGCCGCCGAGATACCGTGACAAGTTGACCTAAGCCTCGCCGGAAAAATCTCAGCCGGGACAATGAACGTAGTTGCGTTAGGTCCAAAATTGGAGAAGAAAAAGGTGAAAGAGTAGAAAACCACGAAACCAATCCGGTTAGCTGGTAAGGTCCAATGGTGGTACGGTATAGCTAAAACGAACATGAAAATGGTCATCATCGTGAAACCAATGATCTGAATCCAGTACCGTCCCAATTTGTCGATTAGACATATAGTGGCAACGTAACCAGGAACGGTGCTGCAGAGAGCGATAAAGGTTTGAGCCCTAGCGATGATGAAGAGTTCTTGGATTGCGTTCATGGTTTTAGCCGGAGGTAACCACCCGATGGTAGTGAAGATATCCTTCTGGAACAAGTTTTGGCTGTAGAAAGCAATGTCGAGGAGGAACCATGTGGAGGCTGTTCCAAATAGGTGGAGTCCGTGACGGCGAAGGAAATTCGTGGAGAACAAGCCAAACTCGTCTGAGGAAACCCTAGCTTGGTCATGCTCTGCGGAAGAGGCTTCAATGTCCACGTTGAGAACCTTAGCCATATCGGAAGCAGCTTTTTCAGCGTCCTTTGCAACTAGAGCGGTGTAACGAGCGGTTTCAGGCATCTTCATCCTCCAGTAGTAAGTCAAGAGAGCAGGTATAGCGCCGAACATCAAGATGATCCTCCAGACGTAATCCGCCTGTGGGACGGTGGAGGCTGCACCGTCCAATACATAGGCCCGAGATGGAAACTTAATCTCGAAAACATACGAGACAAGTAATGAGAACGCTCCTGCGATAACTATCCCAACCCCTTGCATAGCGAAAACCCCTGCTATGAACCTACCGCGAGTACGTTTGTTAGCATACTCGGACATGATCGTAGCCGAGAGTGGATAGTCACCACCGATGCCAAACCCGAGCCAGAAGCGGAAGAAGCAGAGAGTTACCATGACGGTTTTCGGGTCTCTACCAAGAGAAAGACCAGAACCAATAGAGCATATGGTCATGATCAAAAGGGTCAAACCATAGACTCTCTTACGTCCAAGCTTGTCACCAAGACACCCGAAGAAAATCTGTCCGAGAAACGTTCCGGCAAAGGCCACACCGCTCACGGCCGCAGAGATACCGTCAGGGAGGCTTCCGGGAGAGGAGGAGCCTGGAACCTGATAGTAGATCCGGCCAAGGAGCTTCGTGATAAGAGATATCACGAAGAGATCGTATGAGTCTGTGAAGAAACCCATACCCGAGACTACAACTGCCGTGGCGTGGTACCATTGAGTCTTTGCAACGTCAAGAGCTTTCAAGATGCTTCCTTGGTCTTCGTTAGCCATGGCGATATTTTTTTGTTATCTTAACTCTGAAAACCATACAAGTGAAAAGATTTGTTACGATATATATAGAGAAAGTTGTTTAGTTTGATAAGGATATGAACTAGTAGAATATTCTTTTTCCCTACGTTTACGGAAATAAAACCTATCAACAAACTATTCCGAAAAATTGGGGATTCGAGGTCTATATTGAAACAAATGCGATAAAAAATATAAATATATAACACATAAATATCATGCCATGGAATCTTTCATGCAACATTCATGATCCATTGAACAAATTAGTTTTCGTGATGAAACATCTGACTATAGTTGCAAACAAATATACGTACATGTTTATAGTAATGAAGTTACATATAACAAGGGATTAGATCTCGAAAGACTCGTTTGCTTTTAGCTGACGCCTGTTGAAGATTAATTTAATTATTTTTGTTATGTGATTGATTCTAATAAACAACAAATAATCTCAGTAAGATTACTGAGGATATTCCCCTTTAATTATCGTTTAAATATATTATTATATATAATTGTAAGTAATGCAAATATGAATAACTTCAACTTAACTAGTTGAATACAAAAAAACTCCAGTTTAACTACTTCCGGAATTTAAATAGAATATCCTTTAACAAAAAAATAAAATAAAAAAACGACTTCCGAGATAGAGGTGGACATAAAAAACCAAAAATCTTAAAAATTAACTTAAAAATTATTAATGCGAATGGTAAAAAAAAATTGCAAACCATATCCGATTCCAACTCAAATTTTATTCCACTATACCAAAAAATCGACACATATAAAAGGTTATATTTTAAATTGAACTAGGAGCTACATTTATTGTTTCTGATGGTAGTAAACATGATATTAGGTTTTTATATTTGTTTTATTTTTGACTATTCATATGTAATTGATAAAAGATTAAAAAATCTTAGTAATTATTAATTGATTCAAATTTTTGCGTGTTATGTTTAGTTTTATTATAATAAATGATATTCATGATCTTTTATAAATGGTATAATCCTTCTGAATATTTTTTAGAAAAATACACTACAATAACATCCAATCTAGTTTATGTTCCTAAACTACCACACACTCCTTAATTTTCCACTGATAACATTCATTAATGAAGAAAAGAATTGTTTGCCCTTGTATTCTAAACACCAAATTCTCAAAATTCTTTAGCTCTCCTACATCTCCGACGTTAGTTCCTCCGACGTTAGTTCCGGCGAAGTCTCCATCTACATACGACGCCATCTTTGTCTTCCTCCGACGTTAGTTCCGGCGAGGTCTCCGTCTACATAAGACGGTTGCATTTTCCTCTCTGACATCTCTTTCTTCCGTTTCTGGTGATAATGGGGTCGACAAGGCAAAATCGCTCAGGTTTCTCTCCTTCTCTTTTAGGCATTTCGTCGATTTTTCAGTTGGAATCTTAATTTCAGGATTGAGAGCGTGAACTGAGCAAATGATGTAATCAGTCGAAAATGAAAACTCGTATTTCACAGTTTTCTCTTGAATCAGTTTTTGATTTGAGGAATTAATAACAATTTGGATTCGAGTTTTTTTTTTTCAGAATTGAAGTTTAAGGTTTTAAAGTGAAGAATCTATATCCAATAAATAAGTAGTTTTAGATGTAGAACTGAATTGGGGTGAAAGAGAGTTTTTAATGAGTATTGAGTGGTTTCTCTTAGGTTGCAAAGAGATTGAAGAAGACTTAAAGGTACTTCAAGGTACTTTAAAAGGCTGGAGAGTATTGGTTTCTGGGGGCAGTTTGTGTCAACCATTGTGGCGGCGGTGATTCTATCCTTCTCCATTGTTGTAACAAGGAAACCCACTTGACTTGCTACTTTTTATGCTACTGTAAGTGGGATTGTTGCTGCGCTTATCTCGGTTTTCTGGTCATTTGGGTATATTCGGCTCTCAGAGAGGCTTCGTCGAACTTCCATTGACCCTGCCATGGTAACAATGTCTCGCTCTTTACTATAGTTCAATCTGATTCATTTAAGGTTGATGCTCTCTGGAAAAAATGATTTTAAAGGTGTACTACTAATGACTACACTAATGAAAAAGTTTGAATTATCTAAGTAGAAACAGTAAGGATCCTAGGATGTGTCTTTAAGTTGATTTACTCATTTCTCTTGGTCTGAGTGTCGTTATGTGAAAGTAAACGCCCATACAATAGCGCTTGTAGGTTCTTATGTGTGTAAACTTGGTTAACTTTGTTTTCTAAAGACTAGTCTTTGAACCTTATATTTCATTACTTCTCTAAAAGTTAGTCAAATGTTTAGTGAGGTAATTACTTAGCATTTGTTGAATTGAGAGTTATGCATTCATGTTTTTGGTTCTATGTTTGAGCTTGAGATTGGGATTTTGTTATGTGGTGTTGTGTTGTCAGATGATTGATGTTTGGACTGTGTATCTTTGCAATGTAGTCTTCTTCTCCTTTTAGTTAGTATAACGTGAGTATTAGCAAAATTGTTATCTTCTCCATATTGTTTAGTATGTATATCTTATGTAGACTTGATATATGCAGAAATCTTCTTTTGGCTGGTGTGAGAAAATAGTTGATGTAGGAGAAGGTTCATAGTAGTATTAGGAAATTCAAAGAAAAAAGGATATTTTTCATTCGTTGGATTTGCAAATTTATGTATAATTAATAGATGCGTTGTTGGTTTAGGTTCCGCTTTGTTCTATCCCCACAGCCTACTCCTGTAGCCTTATATCTCATGATACGCTGCACATGGGCTACACCTGAGGGAAGGGAGAAACTGGAGCATGTGATGATTATTGCTGTCAATGCATTATTTAGGAATGTTTCCTAATTATGTGTTTATCCTTCCCAATTTTCGAGGATTGCTTCCTGAAATAATGCACTATATTACATTCAAGGATTGCTGTTAAAATATGGATGAAAATAAGCTCGTTCATGATTGCTACTTGACGGAGCCATGGACTAAAACATATGGTAAAAACATACGCCTAAATGGAGACAAAAAAACTGGAATTTCCCAGATTCTATAACTAGATTTTTGAATGGATTTGATTGTATTTTGAAACTGGAATCTTGTGGATTTGATCATATGATCTGTATTTATACTCTTTTGATTTAGTAATGTTTACAGAGAAGGTGGAAGTTTGTAAGTTAACGATAATAGTATAACAAAGGGATTTGGTGTTTGCTTGTTGTTGAGAATTCTGAGGATTTGTTATCTTTGTCTGTTTATCATGGTTGTTGTGATCATTTTCACTTAACTGATTCTAAAACTTAGTAGCAATTGAATTTGTTGAAGAGAGTGTAAGGGAGCATAAACGAACATTTTAAAGGTGTTTTGTGCTTTCCCTAATTCTCTAGGAAGGTTTTTTTAATACCAATTCAGCATTTTAATCATCAACACATCACATTGCAAGTCTTGATACACATCAGATGAATAACTCTGCTTTTTGTTAACTAACAAGCATTATTTAGGAAGGCTTTTCTAAATATGTGTTTATCCTTCCCAATTTTCAAAGACTGCTTCCTGAACTTGCTTATGCCTTTTGTTCTTTCTTTAGATGTCTTGTTTCTTTTTCTTTATTTGTGTAGAGAGTTGTTAAGATTCACTTAACTGGTTTTGGAAATTGGAAGCAATTGAATGTGTTAAGTAGAATGTGTTGAATCAATGTTGATTCTCTTTTTTGATTTCAGGTTAACAAATACAATCTGATTGATTTTGAGAAGAAATGTCATACACTGTTTACATAGTTTCATGGGATATATGAAGAGTAGAAATGTCTTACCAATGACAAAATACACAAGTGCTTTTTGCAATAATTGTGGTTATGAGTACAGATACTGAAATCTTAGACGACATTTGTCACAGAGCTATATTACTGTTTTAATGATATTACCTCAATGTATTCTCAAATTAAAGGTTTAGATTATTGATTAGACACAAGTTTTTGGCCTCAAATCCTAAAACTACAATATAGGAAGCCCTTCCTAAAATTCAAGAAGACCTTCCTAAAATTCAAGAAGACCTTCCTAAACATTCTGGAACCCTTCCTTATATCTCTTTATTCAACTTCCTTACACTGATTCCTTTTTTTTTTTCCTCAAATCAACATGTAAGAAAAAAACTCCATATTACAATGAAACACATCAAATATATTACACACTTTTCCAACCAACACAAGACACGAGATGGTTCTCTTTTGTAAAGAAACACTTCAAAGATATCACAGATACAACATTAGTTATTTACAAACATATCCCAATTTACTTCATAAAATCCGTTTTAGGAAGGTATTCCTAACATTTACGATTTTTTTCCTAAATTTTCAACAGTGCTTCCTAAATGTTTTAACAAAGCTTAATCCAATCAACATTTTCTGTAAGAAATCTTATGATATTTACCTATGAATGTCTGCTAAACCCATTTCTTAGCTGAAAGTCATGAAATAACAATGAATTATCAAAACCAGAGCTTAGCTAGACAATACCTTGTGCTTGCAGTTTCTGGACCCATTTATTTGCCCTCTTAAACGAGGCCTAAGAAGATAGAAACAATCAAACAAACTTAATTTAGTAGAAAGCCATTGAATCGCATCCACTGGTCAGTAAATTAGAAGATAGGTTTCCACTTCGTACTTGATTTGTAACATCAAAGACAATAATTATAGCAGCAGCACCCTTGTAGTACATTAGAGCCAAACTATGGCATCGTTCCTGATCCGCTGTATCCTAAATCTCAAACTTCACAGTGGCATTGTTCACAACTAATGTTTGTGAGAGAAAAGCAGCACCAATGGTTGATTCCCATAACATAAACATATATTAGAGTCAAAAAGAACACGTAAAATGTGAAAAACTCAACAATAGACATGATCATCATAAAACAACCATTAACCTGGAATTCAACAAACTGTAACACAAGTTTGCAGACTATTTCCTAAATGACATAAGGTAATAGAAAACTTAGGGATGTTAAATGGAGAGTTTCGGCCCGGCCCGGCCCTAACCATGTTCACTTCAGCCCTGAGTAAGCCCTGATCCTGTGAAACCATATCTATTTTAAATACAAGGGTTCAAACCCAGCCGGCCCTAACCCTGTGAAGTAAAAAATTGTCAACTATTATTATGTTCTATTTTGTGGTTAAAACTTCATTTTCTGACTCTTTTGAGTTTTGAACCAACTTCAATCATGTCAAATGCGTTTTTATCATTTTAATTTAATCGAATATATTATGACACACTTGTCTCTACTAAAGGAAACGATTGAAGCGTAAGATTGATAAACTTGCATAATAATCGTAAGTCAAATTTATCACATTGCAGTTCAACAGAAAATATAAACTAAAGAGTCTCAAAGAAACAACACACAAAACAGAACACAAGAAAAAAACACAATAGCTTAATCATATGCTTGACTCTCCCACTCCTAAGCTACTTGTCATCTTTGTAGCATCACTCTCTTCATTGTCAAAGTTATCTTCAATGTTTCCTACAATTTAAAGATAGAAATTAATGAAACAATATGAGACATATGAATTAATCTTGAATTATTAGTTGTTACCTTCAAACTCTGTAAAACCGCGTAACCAATTGCGAGTGCAAAGTAATGCTTGGACATTTTTTGGAAGGAGGCGGTTCCTGTAAGGATTCAACACCCTGCCTCCAACACTAAAAGAGGCCTCTGATGCCACTGTAGTGATGGGAATGCTAAGAACATCACGTGCTAGAGAAGCCAAATCACCATAGCGTTGCTGGTTGTCTTTCCAAAAGCTTAAAACCTCCATATCACTTGTAAAAGACTTCATCCCTAACCTGGGATCATCTAAATAAATATCCAAAGCTGTCTTTATGTTGCTTAAATCACGTTGGAGGTCATATTCTATCTCAAGTAGATCCTGTAAAATAAAGAAAATTCAGAATATACAATGCTCTCTAAAATCATTAATTCATAATGTTATAATGAAAAGATACTTACATCATTCAAATCATCTTCAAGTGGTGATTCAGTAAGAAGGTCATGTGGAGTTGGTGTTGAAGAAAACCTGGAAGAAGAACTTGCCACAAACTTGGTGTTATATTCGTTAAACATCAACTTCAAATTCTTTTCCACAAGATCAACTTTTGCCGTAGAAGTAGTAGGATCGACTTTGTCATAAGCTACCTTAAGTAGCTTTAACTTGAACTTTGGGTCTAAAATGGCACCTATAGCTAGAATCACACTATATTCATCCGAATACTTTGCAAACTGAGTTCGCATATTTTGATCCTTAAAACTCACATCAACATCATCACATTCGGCATATTTCATCAACATACATTCAATCTTCCACACTTGTATGAAATAAGCATTAGCTATGGGATATTTCACGCCTGAGAAATATGTGGTGATAGTGCTAAAAGGCTTCAAGAAGTCACAAATCTTCTCTCCACGTTCCTACTCAGCTTCTAAAGGCAATGACGTGTAACTTCTATCATACAGATTCAGATGATCAAATGCTTTTCAAAGCTTTAAAGCTTTCCAAGCATCTCATACGTTGAGTTCCATCTAGTTCGGACATCTAAAGACAAGCGAGCTCCACTCTTAATCCATACACTCTCAACGCATGCAGCAAATGATTCTTTCCTTGATCCAGATGCTTTCACAAACTTGACACTGTCTCGAATATTCTCCAAAAGACTATCAGCTAGATCTAATCCTTTTTTCACTATCAAATTAAGAATATGTGCACAACATCTCACATGGAAAATTTTTCCATCACACAACAATCCATTACCACTCTGAAGACAATGTATAAGAATCTTCTGCATACTATTATTAGCAGAAGCATTATCCACTATGATAGATAACACTTTCTTCTCTAGACCCCACTCTTTCAAGCTGTCATAAACTTTCTGAGCGATTTATTCACCACTGTGTGGAGACTTTAAATCACAGAAAGTCAGGATGTGTTTGTTTAGCTTCCAACTATCATCGATATAGTGAGCAGTTAAACACATATATTCAAGCATAGTAGTACGAGCTGACCACAAATCTGTAGTAAAATTAACTCGGCCTTGATGTTTTGCTAAAACCTCTTTTATCTTTTCTATCTCATACCTCTTATACACATCAGCAGCCGCACTTTGTCTACAGATATGCTGACAATCTGAATTTAGAAATCTATCTCTAGCCCTAACCTTTTCATATTCAACATATCGAAAAGGAAGATCATGATAGATGATAATTTCAGAAGTCATCTCCCGATCAATGTTATGATCATAAGCAGGCCTATAGCTATTAGGAAGCTTTGCCGGGCAAATTAGTAGATGACGATTCATTGTTAACGTTCCTAATAACTTAGTATCTATTACCAACTTAATACCACAGTGGTGACATCTAGCCCTTTCTTTTCCATATGCTTCTATTCCTACCGATGTAAAATCTTTTTAACAAGTAGCCGTTAAGCGCTTTTGACGTACCATTGGTTGAGTTGGTCGAGCTCATTTAGCTCGTTGTCGTTGAGGTTGATCTTCTTGAGTTGGATGTGTTGGTTGTGTAACTTCTGTTGGCTGAGTGGCACTTTGTGCTGGTCCACGTGATTCCACTTCTTCGTTTCTCTCCATCTCCATAAAATCATTTTCAGCATTAAGAGAAGCAATTGTTTGTCGTGATTGCAAATCCATACTACATCACAAATTAACAAGAGAATCAGAAACATTTGTTTGTTTGTTATGATTCAATCAGATAAACTCTCATAAAGCATGATGGCTAAATTTACACAAAAGAACTAGAGATGTAGAAATGAGTAACAAAATTGAGACTAAACCCAGTCGACAAAATAAACTGCTTAAACCAGATACAAGTTTCACTCGACAAACAAATCACTAAACAAGTTAAAACCAGAAACCAAACATAGCCACAAAACTCTAAATTAACTTAAAGCTTTAAAGGTGCATATTCAGATTCACATATTCTAAAAACGTTTACACCAGACACATAACAGTTTAAATATTTTTTATTAAACAATGCTCACTTCACGTGACATTACCATGAATCAATTCAAATTGATGACTTTCAAGGTTAATCGATTGATTGATTATTACTAATCTTAGATACATAAACAATGCTCACTTCTCTTCACGTTTAACCACAACATCGAATCAATAAAAAAATTACCCAAAACCCATTGCAAGAGTAAAATTACCCGAACAATAAAACTCAAAAAAGGATTAAAGGTCACGATAGCTTCCTTCTTCCACGAGACGCGTTCTTCACCTAATCGGAGTGGAGAATGAGATAAGAGGAGTTTTCGCGAAGAAGAAGTGATAAACTGAAGAAGAAGAAGAAAAAGGGTAACAAGATTCGAAGGTTTCAATGGAAGAAGAAGTGTAGCTTGTTGTTTTACAAGTTATAACCTACAGGTTTATTAATTAAAACCCTGTTAAAACCAGCGGGTTTATTAATTTAGCCCATTCAAAACTCAGTAATTTTTTTGCAGGGCCAGGGTTTAATTATTTTTACATGGGCCAGACTAACCCTATAAATTTAAAACCTGTTTAACATCTCTGAGAAAACTCATGATACACATAATATCTCCCATCATCATACACATACAAAGCTCTATAAGATATTAAAATATATAGATCCAAATTGCAAAAGCTTGTCACATAAAAAAAAGGAAGCGACAATATATCCAAATTGCAAAGGCTTGTCGCATTTACAGAAATGATAGAACGAGTCCTACCAAAGTATTTATTATTCAATATTTAGTCAGAGCAATTTGTGATTGATCATGACAACAAGGTATTTAAGAATTAGATACATGCACCGACATAAATATCTAATTGATGGTGACAAGTTTGAACCATGTTAAACTTTAGTCATAAACATGTTTATTAGCAGGTAATATTCTCCTTTTGGATCTCTAACACATTAACTACATTTCCCTTTGCCACAATTTCTATTATAGGTTGAGCTCCAACTACACTATACTTTCCCTAAGAGAAACTGATATTTCAAAATTTGATTCATGGAGCTGAAGAAAATGCAGAAATAGAAACACATCAAGGTTTACAATATTGGAGGATTGCAAACCAAGCTCCACTCATTCAAACAAGAAACTAGGAGCATCTCTATCATCTTCTTTCATCAAACATTGGTATGCAAGTTTCAGAGTCAAATGATCCAAGAATACACATTGGTATAGAAGGTGGTGGTGGCAGTGGCTGATGGTGCGTTATCAGAACTATGTCTCCTCTGGCCATTAACAACCTTTCCAATTTCAGTATCCTGCAAGAACGCAAACCCTCAAATCACTCCATAACCTCAAAAAGCTCGATCAGAATCATGATTCAACAACTATCTTATACCACACCAAATCATACATACTCAAAATTGCACCAAAAACAAACCTTAAGAATGTCCACATTCATGGACATCGACTCGAGCTTTCTCAGGCATTCAAGTAACACAGAATTTGGCTGCAAAAAAGGATGATAGAAACAAAAAAACCCAACAATCAAAAATAATATTCCATATTAAACAATGAATCAACACAGCTTTTGATATAACTCAAGTAAAGAGATCAAAACCTCATCTTCTTTGTTCAACAAGATATATTTAATGCTCATGACTTCATCAACATTCACATAAGCATCTTCTCCAAGTTGATAAATTTGATTTCTAACAATCTGATTCTTGTTCAATATCCTCACATCTTCACAATCATCTGTTGCAACCCAAGTATCATCCCTATCACCTCCGTCACTAACTCCAACTGTCTCGACCATCCTAGGACCATGCTCGAACTCTTCTTTTCCAGCTATCGAAACCTCAAGGTGGTCACAGCCAACGCAACGGCTCACTCTAGAAGAGAATAGAAGCTCGGCGATGATCTCTCCTGGATTTGAACTCCTTTGGCCAATCAGCTGCAGCTACCGAAATCGCATGATCAATAATCCCAAAAATATCATAATCTTCTCAATTGAAGAAGGTGGTGGTGGCGGTGGCCGATGGTGGAGAAATCAGATTTAACGGAGGAGATTGAAACGGTCGACATCCTAAGAAGATCTTATAAGACGCCACAAGATACCTCTGAAATCCAGCAAGACGCCCTCCGCCTATGATTTCGGCGTCGAGATCCGAACAATTCGTGATGACAACATAGTCTATGTAACCTTTCGTGTTTGTTTGTTGTAGAAGCCTGAAGTTAACATAGGAGATTTGTTTTCATTTTGTTATAAAACTTGTGGTATAGATGGAAATTTTTAAATCTTGTGTTATTTGTTGAACTAAAACATAATTCAGTGGTATTAGTGAGAATTGCCCTATTTTTTATATGTTATTATTTTGACATTTTTAAATCTATTATAAATAGAAGATAACGACAACTATACATTACAATTATCTTTGCACAATAGTTTATATTTTATAAATTTTTCCATATATTTTAATTTTTTCATTATATCAAATATATATAAGTCTTGATAAAGCATTAGACGATTTCCTTAAAAACATTATATCACAATATTATATTTTTCGTATTTTGTTTTAGGTATAGAGATATAACTTTCAGTTTCTTTAAATTTTCTAATCTTTATATAATTATCTTAAATTAAAGTCAAAATATTTTTAAAATCAATATATCTATTATATAATAAACTTTTTCTTGAACCAAGGAAAATGGAATTTCAGGATATTAAAAAAAATTTGTGATTTTTTATAGTAATATAACTTTTATACGAATTTTTTTATTAGTTTATTTTTGAAACCTAAATGGCAATATTTTAAAATAAATTTATTAAGAATAGAGTGATAATGAACCACATCAAAGTTTGCTAAGTTTATCCAAGTGTTTTCAATAACTCTTTCAAGGTAGCAACCAATGAATGCCTCATCTATTAGAGCATCAATCTTTTGATCTTGAAATAGAAGAAAAAACAAAAACTAATTAATAATTACATAATTCTAAGAATTAAAATCTTAACCTCATATTTTATCTTACAAAAATAAATATAAGTAAAAATAGACCTTTTCGTTCACAAATGATGAGGTGAAGAAACTTTTCAAATATATTTGATATTTTGAATTTTCCTGAGAATTTTGACTCGTATGGTCTACTGTGAACAAAAGAATTCAGTTCCGATACACCAACAACATATATCTTTTGATGAATCGTTTCCGATAACATTGAAATATAGTTTAAGCAAAATGGTTGAAGAATTTAGCAAAAAGAATATGTTCTTAACACTTGTTTTGTTTAATAAAGTTTATATGAAGTTGAATAATAACTTAATTTTGGATTCGGATTAATTCCAAATTATCAAAGAATCTTTGAGATATATTCTATCATTTTGTATAGAAAATAATTTTGAAAAATATTATTATGTGTAAAAGTAATTTAACTTTTTGATTTTTTTAATGCATATGTATATTTTTATATTAATTCTTATCTCTTATTATATTCAAAATTTTTAAAAAATATTATTTTAAAAATTTAAACTTGAATCTTTAAAATTCAAAAAATATTTTTTAAAATATAATTTAAAATTTATTCGTTCTTTAAAAAATAATTTAAAAGAGTAATTTAACTTTTTCAAATTTTTTTGAAAATATAAAATTTTAAATAGTAAATTTCCATTTTTTGAATTTTTAAAAAATTTAAATTTTTTAAAGAGTAATATTTTTCCTCTTAATATATTTGAATTTTTTAAAATATTGTTTTTATAAAATTTAACATTTATTCTTTTTTAATATTTGTTTTAAAACAATATGGAAAAATATTTAAATAGATGGGGTCAATAAGGACAAAGTGAAAAAAAAATAGTAGCGGAATATAACATTTTTGTTTCTGAAAAGTATTGTTTTATAAAATTTATATAGAGCAGAATATTAATTAAATTTGGATTTGGATTAATTCGAATTTTTCAAAGAAACTTTCATAAATATCGTAACATTTTGTGCAAAAATAGACATTTAAAAAATATTTTTAAAAGTTTAAAATATATATAACGTATGTATCATATAATTTTTTAAATAAAATTTAAAGTAACAAAAATAACCAAACTTTATCTCCACAAAATTATAAGAAAACTATCTAAATAATTTTTTTTTAATTTTCTAATTTTTATTAGTATAAATTTTTTGATATTTAAAATTTTTGAGTAATTTAACTCTTTTGATTTTTTAAATATTTTAAATAATATTTCTTCTATTTATTTATTCATATCTTTTAAAATTATTTATATAAATAATTTAACTTTTACTCGAATATTTTTGATTTTAAAATTTTTTCTAGTAAGTTTCTTAACAAATTTAAATTTAAAAAAATATTTTTTATAGTAATATAAATTTTATTTGAATATTTTATTTTTTGTTTTTTCTTAAAACTAAATGGCAAAAATCTTAGTTATACATATCTAAATATTTAATGTTCTATTTTTTATTAGTGATTTAAAATTTTCAAAAAAGAAACAATTTGTAAGATTAATTTAAAATTTTCGATTTTTTTATTAGTTTTTTAATTTTTTCCTTAATATATTCGAATTTTTTAAATATATTTCTTTATAGTAAAGTAATTTTTATTTAGATAAATATATTTTCAAAATCTAAATGGCAAAAAAATTAAATATGTAGAATCATTATGAATATACTTGTAATCAACCATTCTGAGGATGAAGATGAGCATTCTGTACTTTTCTTTTAATATATAAGATATTTACATACATCAACTTCAAATAACAATATTTTTTTTGTTTAGATTATTATACAAAATCTAACTGCAGCCTTACAAAAATAACTCACCATCATATAACGAAGGGTATTTCCGTATTTCCTTACTTACAAAAATAACTCACCAATATAATGAGTTAAAGGGGCCCATTGATAACGATTGCTACTATAGACGGTAAACATTTGAACTATTGAAACTTTGGCTGCATATACTTTTGTTGTAAAATAATTTACTGTAAAAAAATTAAAATAAAAAATATGGCTATAAAAATGTGACTTTAAATAATATAAATTATACTAAATCTATATTTGATACTTAGAGTATTTCTTTGTTTGTTTTACATATTGAGTATTCAATAAGTTTTGTCAAATTCATTCATATAAATTATAAATTTTTTGAAAATGTATTTTAAAAAGAGATATGAAATGGATCTCAAAAGAACAAAAAAATGTTTATAATTAATCAATTAAAAGTATTATTTAATAAAATACATTTAGATTTGTAAAAAGATTTTGATTACTGTTGGGATAAAAAAAAAAGAGTTTTGGGTTTATAGTTTTGTGATAATTTAGAAAAATGAAAAATGAAAGTGGATGTAGTAACTTTTAAAAAATGGCAACTCTTTTGTTTGGTTGTGTTCCTTAGTATTGTCTCGTTCATCTTTTGTGTATGCCCTTCTCGTTGTGTTTTTTTTTTCTTTTTTGGTGCTGTTGACTCCCTCTTTTGGGTTTCTGTCGTCGGAGATTTTCTTTTTCCGTCGAATATTGTAATTTTTTAACTTTCAACTTGGTTTAATTTTATAATTTCAGATGGAAAAAAGAAAAAGAAAATAGTGAGGGAAAGGGCCAAGGCCCAATAATGAAATTTGAAATGAGGCCCGAGTAAATCTAAGTTTGGCCTTGCATTTGGAGGAGGAAGCTCTCTAATCCAGGACCAGAACATCGAGTCATTTCGAAATGTTTTAAAAAGATTTCAATTAAACCATAGATATGCACGGAGATTGGAGAATACAAATATTTCTTGTAAACATCATAACTTCAAGGTCTCCAAACAAATAAAATGAAAACAAAACCAAACATCGCACTCCAAATAATAAAATCAAAAATAGAAAAATACAATAGTTACATTGTCAGAAATCAGTGACTATTTTTCGTCCGGGCTAGCTTCAGTCTCACCAGAGAGTTCTTCAAGGGACTTGCCCTTCGGCTCTGGGACAAGGAATGTGAAGAGCATACCAACAAAGTTAATAACACCAAGCATGATCAATGAGTTCTTGACACCAATACCCGGTGGGTATCCTGCGTCTGTCTTGGTCGCATCCTGATTTTGAGCAGCATACAAGAACCCGAAAGCTCCAACAATGGCTCCAGCCTTACCTGTCGCAGCTGATATTCCGTGGCATGTTGACCTTAGTCTGGCTGGGAAGATCTCAGCCGGGACAATGAAAGTGGTTGCATTTGGTCCAAAGTTAGCGAAGAAAAAGGTGAGGGAGTACATAATAACGAATCCGATACGGTTGTCTGGTTTGATCCAGTGCTTGTAAGGGAAGGCAATAGCAAACATAAAGACGGTCATCATGAAAAATCCCATTAGCTGGATTGCAAACCTTCCGATGATATCAATAAATGCGACTGTGAACCAGTATCCTGGAACAGTACTGCAGAGCGCGATGAGAGTCTGAGCCCTAGCAATCCTGAAAACTTCATGGATTGCGTTCATGGTATCTGCCTTTGGGATCCATCCGATAGCCGAGAAAATATCCTTTTGGAACAAGTTTTGGCTGTAGAAGGCAATGTCAAGCAAGAACCAAGTGGAAGTACATCCGAGGAGGGGAAGACCGTGGCGTCTAAGGAATTCCTTAGAGAACAAGCCATAGTTAAGTCTTGGGTCTTTAACGACATCTTCTGCCCTCTCTTCCATCTCAAGCTCCACTTGTAAAACCTTGGACATATCTTATGTGGCTTGTTTGATGTTCTTAGCAACCAAAGCAGTGTAACGAGCGGTTTCAGGCATCTTCATACGCCAGTAGTAAGTCATAGCGGCGGGTAAAGCACCAAACATGACGATGATTCGCCAAATGTAATCAGCTTGAGGAGGCGTTGAGAGAAACCTGTCTTCCTTATATGTTGGTGATGGAAACTGTTTGTCGAAAATGGAAGAAACAGCAAGTGCCACGAAACCTCCAGCCAAGATACCAACACCTTGCATAGCGAACACAGCCGCGATAAAAGCCCCACGAGTCTTCTTGTTAGCATATTCAGACATGATTGTGGCAGACAGAGGGTAATCACCTCCGATACCGAATCCAAGCCAAAACCTATACATAATCATTTAAATATCTAAACCTCAAGTCCTAATCCTTGAAACTTGCAGCCACTATAAATTTATTGATAAACCAAGTGTGTGTGTATATATATGATATCATATTTGGATTGTACCTGAAGAAGCAAAGAGTGGTCATGACACCCTTGGCTTGGCTTCCGAATGAGAGACCGGAAGCAACAGAGCACAAGATCATCATGATCAAAGTGATACCGTACACTTTTTTCCGTCCGAGTTTGTCACCGAGCCATCCGAAGAACAACTGACCAGCAAGGGTTCCACAGAGGGCCACACCGTTGACCGCAGCCGCAACATGAGGGGGTAGTGTGCCAGGTTTCGCTGATGCCGGATTGAAGTAGTAGAGGCGACCAAGGAGCTTGGTCACCAAGGACACACAAAAGAGATCGTAGGCATCAGTAAAGAAACCCATACCGGCGATGACAATCGCCGTGAAATGATAAAGTTGCGTCTTTGCAACATCGAGTGCTTTTAGCACTCCTAGTTGCTGATCGGCCATTGTTTTGAGCTCTATAGTCAAAGAAGACAAATAATCCAATAATTCATGTTATCAATTCTCTCAGTAAAATATCCTTAATAATAAGTTTTGAAATATTATGTTACGTTCTCTTTACATTATATCTAAGAACAAAGCATTTGACCTTTGGTGTGGCCAAAATGTAGTAAAATAACAAAAGCTAAAAAACTGTCTTGTAGTATTATATCTTTGAAATTAAGAAGAAGAAAAAACCAACATGATGAGATAATTAAAAAAAAACTTCAACGAGGCAAGTATTATTCACCTTAACCAACTTTGAAGGAGATTAAGAACTTCTATGGAGAAACCGAGGAAAGACTGAGAAAGAGAGAGAAGATATGTAGGTGATTAGAAATGAACAATTATGGTGGCAATTTATAGAGAAGAAGGCTGCGAAGCACATTAATAAAATAAAAAAAAAATAAAAGAGAGAGAGAGAGTGAATTCTAAAAAGAGAAAGAGATGTGAGCAAACGTGATCACCTGCTTCTTCTTGACTATCTATTTTGTAAGTAATCCATTTGGGTTTATATATCAATAATTGATTGATTATAGCAGCAAAATAAAAACACTTTTGTTTTATTGTATAAATTGGACCTACATGATAGACCATATGTAGATTATAATATATGCTCATACAAGTTTTATACAATTTGAATTTTATCAACTTTCAAATTAGAAGCATCAATTTTGTAATATCAAATTTCTAATACTTAGATGATTTTGCATTTTTGGCAATGGAGAAATAGTTGATGAAGATGTACAATTAAGAAAAAAACTAATAATATATTGGTATAATATTTCCCTCCCGCCTAATTTATAGCAGCTTAAGAGGTTGAAGACATCATAATTTTTTCATGGTGATATTAACCGTGGATGACTACCGAAGATGACTTAGACAACAAGAATATTTAATTTTGCCATGACTTTTGGGATTAATCAGGCCTCGAGATCTAACGACTATGAAAAAAATATAATTACATCTTAATCATAGACATTAACCTCGATAGAATCTCATTAACGAATAAATTTTAGTTGTGATTGATCAGACCAACTTAATCGGTCGGATCGATTTTTAGTGTGGTTGGATCAGATTATCCTAGTCATAGGACTAAAAGATGAATTACAAGTTTGTTTTGGTGTAGTGTTGATCGATGTTGCTTTGATCATGAGAGCATGTTCTGCATAGTTGAGGTATATATACTTCTTCGTATTAGTGCATTTAGTACATGGTTAATTCAAAATGTGTAGACGTGAACAAGCGGTATACCATTCGTCTCCTTTGTGAATCTCTCGCAATTTAACTGAGAGCCGAAACCTCACTCCAACAATATATTTTTTTATATTTTTGTTTGATTCCAACTTCGCTTCTTTTAAATTATATTTTTCTTATGATTTTTAATTCTTACAAAAATAAACGTTTTCAAATTTCTACGTAAAATTAGTGTTTAACTCCCTAATTTACTCATATCAATCATTCAACAGAATAGTAAAATTAATTAACTGAATCAATATTGTGATTTAAAATTTAGTATTTCAAAACAACTCTTAAAATAACTAAAATACTAAAACTGAACAATTTCAGAAAGAAATCGAGGGAGTATAATTTATCTTACTTCAATGCCAAAACAAGTCAGAAGGATTACAAATTTCTACATCTTCCTTTTTTTTTTTGGGTACTCGAATTGTTCAACTCTAATAGTTGACATTTGAGGAGTGACAATCTGGATATATATTGTCATGAGATTAGTTATCATTTAGTAAAAGTCAACATCATTATTAAAATAGAGCATATTCGCAAAACATAGGATATTCGATAGAGCGTATGCATATATACTTGATTTAATATACAAGTTCTTGTCTTAGCTAGTGGACTTAGTTATTATTTTATTTATATACAGCCAATGCAAGGATTGATTATTGACCGATCCAACTGATACCAAAAATAAAATATCATTGAGTTTAAATTAATTCATTGATGTTTATCATAGTTTGCTTTATATTTTTTTTTTCCAGTATATAAAAAGGTAAATACGTGGAGACTTTGATCACATGTACGGGTTGCTTAGTTGTTATGCGATAGGTATAATATAATTTTTAATGAAAAACTATACAATAATTATAAGGACTTTGATAGCGTGTTATAGAAGAAAATTACAAATTAATCAATACCTTAATGAACACCAAGTATCGATCGATCACAATTTGTCACACAAAAAAAACCAAAAGTAGAGTTGCAATATTGCAACTTTCACGTCACGCATCGCACAAAAAGTAAAAATATAAACAAGAATTAGCCGAAACCAAGTGGAAGAAGAAAGAAGAATTAACAGACAATATGATTAAGTAATTATTTCTCAACCTCAGCCTCCCCGGAGAGTTCTTCTAGGGACTTGCCCTTGGGTTCAGGGACGAGGAATGTGAAGAGCATACCAACAAAGTTAATAACACCAAGCATGATCAATGAGTTCTTAACTCCGATGCCTGGTGGGTATCCTGCATCCACCTTGCTCTTGTCCTGTGATTGAGCTGCGTATAGGAACCCAAAGGCTCCAACGATGGCTCCAGCCTTACCTGTAGCGGCTGATATACCGTGGCATGTAGACCTTAGCCTGGCTGGGAAGATCTCAGCAGGGACAATAAAAGTGGTTGCATTTGGACCAAAGTTGGCAAAAAAGAAAGTGAGAGAGTACATAATCACGAATCCGATACGGTTGTCTGGTTTGATCCAGTGGTTGTAAGGGAAGGCAATGGCAAACATAAACACGGTCATGAAGAAGAATCCCATTAGCTGGATTGCAAACCTTCCCATAATATCTATGAACGCGACCGTGAACCAGTAACCTGGAACAGTACTGCAGAGCGCGATAAGAGTTTGAGCCCTAGCAATCTTGAAAACCTCATGTATACCGTTCATGGTGGCTGCCTTTGGAATCCATCCAATGGCCGAAAAAATATCCTTCTGGAACAAGTTTTGGCTGTAGAAGGCAATGTCAAGCAAGAACCAAGTGGAGGTACACCCAAGGAGTGGAAGCCCATGGCGTCTGAGGAATTCCTTAGAGAACAAGCCATAGTTAAGTCTTGGGTCTTTAACGACATCTTCTGCCCTCTCTTCCATCTCAAGCTCCACTTGTAAAACCTTGGACATATCTTCTGTGGCTTGTTTGATGTTCTTAGCGACCAAAGCAGTGTAACGAGCGGTTTCAGGCATCTTCATACGCCAATAGAAGGTCAAGGCCGCAGGTATAGCGCCAAACATGACAATGATGCGCCAAATGTAATCAGCTTGAGGAGGCGTTGAGAGAAACCTGTTTTGCTCATAGGTCGGTGATGGAAACTGTTTGTCGAAAATGGAAGAAACTGCAAGTGCAACAAAACCTCCAGCCAAGATACCAACACCTTGCATGGCGAAGACGGCCGCGATGAAAGCCCCACGAGTCTTCTTATTAGCGTATTCAGACATGATAGTGGCTGAAAGAGGGTAGTCACCTCCGATACCGAATCCCAACCAAAACCTACAAATAATCGTTTAAAAATTTGATTTTCAGGTCGAAACAGATTGACCTTGAGACTTGCAAGTTGGAGCCACGAAGAAACTATTGATAAACAATGTGTATCATAAGTGGGTTGTACCTGAAGAAGCAAAGAGTGGTCATGACACCCTTGGCATGGCTTCCGAATGAGAGACCGGAAGCAACGGAGCACACGATCATCATGATCAAAGTGATACCGTACACTTTTTTCCGTCCGAGTTTGTCACCGAGCCATCCGAAGAACAACTGACCAGCAAGGGTTCCACAGAGGGCCACACCGTTGACCGCAGCCGCAACATGAGGGGGTAGTGTGCCAGGTTTCGCTGATGCCGGATTGAAGTAGTAGAGGCGACCAAGGAGCTTGGTCACTAAGGACACGCAAAAGAGATCGTAGGCATCAGTAAAGAAACCCATACCGGCGATGACAATCGCCGTGAAATGATAAAGTTGCGTCTTCGCAACATCGAGTGCTTTTAGCACTCCAAGCTGTTGATCGGCCATCTCAGGTTTGCTTGTCTCCCCTGCTTTCACGCACAGAACTTTAATACTTTTGCGATGATATTTTTCTTATATATATATATATATATGGTTTAATACGTACTAAGAAGGCATTCTGATCCTCCAGTTGGATAGGAGAAATAACTAGGTTGACTCTTTATTAGGGTTTTTAAGAAAGACAAGAGAAACGCATGTCTTAATCTAGGAGACAACATTCTTTTTGAAAATTGTCATAGAAGACGACATCTTAAATAACTAGTTGATTACATTAGATTATTAATGTATTATATTAGCTTAAAAATATGATGTTTAAAGTAAATTTTCCATATATATATATACTAACCTTCTCTGCCGTTAAGTTAGTAGCCTGTAAGAGAGAGAAAGAGGAAAAAGGGAGATTGAAGAGATGGTACTGGTGGTATGAGTGCAAAAATGTAGGGAATTTATAGAACATATGTGGGGGTATATACGGTCTCTTAGGAGGTATATACTCTCTTGCCATTTCTTTATAAGCGCCCGCCCACACACACAAATGTATATATATATATATAATAAACGGAACTCGCAACAAAATTATATTTGAATTTTGAGTTAATAAATATATAATATTCCTACATACCATAATTAAATATCTTTAAAACCAATTCAGCTGACAGAAATAATTTGTTTGATCAATGTAAAACTCACTGATCATCCATTTAAAAAAGAAAATAGATTAGCTTGTTTTAATTTTCTTGTAGTTTTCAGTGTATGTCACTGTTAGCATAGAAGAATTGTTAATAATGTTCTATGCATTTTCTGCTTTACAAATTTTAGTAGAAAAAACATATATAATCTTTCAATTTAAAATAAAAATACTGCTCCCTCAAGGGCTATACAAATACCGGAAAGAAAAATTGAATAAAGCAAATAGTTAATGTAGAATGCAATTTCCAGAGGAAACCGCAATTTGGTTAATGGTTGGTTCCACGTTTGGATTCATTTATAAATCTGAATTAGAAATTAATTAAGAAAACTATGTGCATAGTGCATATCAACTAATGGCAGGCAGAGCAACATCCAGTTCTTCGGATGGATTACTTTAACTTTCTAAAGTACTATGCACATATGCACATAATGTGCATAGTACTTTACTATGCACATTATGTTTTTATTAATATGCAACTTTTTTTTTTTTTTTTACATAAAGTAATATTAGGATATATGCAACTTTATGTTCGTGTCAGATTTTTGAAATCTTTCAAACGGTTAAATTCGTTCGTCGTAAAAAAAATGCCATTTGTTTAAGAATAACCAACAAACGTAGGACATGTGATTCGACTACTAGGGAGCAAACCAACTCAAACTCTTATATAAACAAGGAAAGATTACTAAAATATTTATGTTAACGACTAGATTAACATATAAAATTTGGAGGTTATATGAGTATAATATGTCAATATCACCTTAATAAAATGTCATGTGTTAGGAAAAACATAATTACAGAAAATACTATTAGTGAAAAATTACAGCGTGTATAATATTTATAGAAATGCCATCGAAAATATGTTTAAAAAAATCTTATTAAATCTGTCACAGATTTTTGTAAATGACTTTAAGTCTATTTTATGGCAGACTTAAAGTCTATGACAAATTAGAACGACATATTTTCGTTTATGCGACATATTTGTGTCTATTTTATGGTAAATTTATATAAGATTAGTTGTGAGAGATTTATTTTAAATGGCAGACTTAATTTTGTATTGCTGATTTATGTTTTTGCGGCAGACTTATTTCACTGCGACACCACAGTTTTATATTTTGTGACAGATTTTGTATAGCAGACTTATTTTATTTCGCAGATTTTTTTTTTTGTGTTGTTTCAGATTTATGTTTTAAACAAAAAATTATCGTTCAACGGCATGTTTGTTTAAGGCAAAGATAATTACTAATATAACTCTAGTGGTGACATATTTGTTTTTACGTGATAACATATTTGTTTTTATTGTATGTTTATGGCAAATTGTTTTGTACTTAGCTGTGACCGACTTATTTATGACTAGATTAACTTTTTTAGTGACTACAGACTTTTTCCGTGGCAGATTTGTTTGTATTCTTTAATAGCAGATTTTTTTTTGGTAGAATTATAGAAATCGTTGGAAAATATTTTTTTTTTTGTAGCATATTTTTATAAACTTTCAATACAAAAAGAGAGAACCACATGGAAGACGATGTGAAATGACATCATTTCTTTAAAAAAAAGAATATGTGAAACTTAAGGCATAAGTCAGACTCAAACTCATAACCTTTGCATCCAAGACCAAACACAATACCATTGAGCTAAGTTTATTTTTATTATAAACTGAAACAAATATATATATATATATATATATATGTAATCGGCCTTCTATATCATTTATATTAGGTTAAAACGTAACACTTTAATTTTGTGCACACACACCACGTCGTCTTCTTCATACATCGTGATTATGGGTGTTCATTGCGGTTTGATTTTCAGCGTCTTCCCTTTTATTTTCAGTTTCTTAATCTTTCGATAAATTCAGAGTATGGATCATGTCATTCTTGTATGTGGAAATTGGATGTTTGAAAACAATAGATGGTCGTTTGTTGTTGATAACAGTAGAGGTTTATAAAAACTTTATAAAAATTTGTTATAAAATTTATTTTGGCAGTAATTTTTAAACATTTCTTTTAAGTGAAGAAATTTGATTTATGATTAGTTTTAAATATTTTTTTATCATTTACTACTATTACATATATAAAAAATAAATTTTTAAATTTTTAAAAAATTTACTATTACATATAAATATCATTTGTTACTATAAATTTTTATAAATATTATTTGTTATTATTACATATAAATATCATTTGTTACTATAAATTTTATAAATATCATTTTATAAAAAATATATAAAAAATAAATATTAAAATTTTATAAAAATTTGTTATAAAAGTTTAATAAAATTTGTTAAAAAAATTTGTTATAAAAATTTTATAAAAATTTGTTATAAAAATTTAATAAAAATTTAAATTTATCAATAAAATAAAATTATTTTGGCAGTCGCTGTGTTGTTCGTTTGCCAGTCGCAGGATTCAGCGACCAGTCGCAGCGACTAGTCGCGCGATTGATAAACGAACAACGACCTGCGATTTCTGAGTCGCAGTCGCAGTCGCAGTCGCAGTCGCAGTCGCCAGCGACTACGAAACGAACACGCCCATAGTGGACCACATTTATAGATTAATTGTCTACGAAAAGTAGTTGTGGACAAGTTGTTAAGAAAGAGGAGATGTGGACAAGATTTTCACAAGTAGTATTTGTAGGTTGTTTGAAAATATAATTTTTTTGCATCAGTTTACAACTAATACTCGTGGACAACTAGTTTACAACTATTACTCGTAGAAAATTAGTCCATAACTATTACTCATGTTCCTCGTGAATAATTTATCTACGACCACTACTCGTGGAAAACTTATCTACAATTATTACTCGTGAACAACTAGTGTACGACTGTTTCTCGAAGAAAACTAGCTCATATGTCCACATGGGAGGTACATAGGGACATCAATTTGATTCACAATCTATTGTTGTCTACACAAAATAAAAATATAAATTTGGTCCACTACATTTAATTTTTTAACATATATATACGTTGTGGAAATATATATATATACACCGTGGACAAAAACACATAGATACGCCGTGGACAAAATACATATATATATAGTGGACAAATAATAGTTAGTAATGTATTTCTAAATTTTGTAGATGGATAACATTTTTAAAAAGTGAATCATCGATTTTTGTCTGATAAACTTAAAAACTAATTGAATTTTCAAACAACAAACTATTTGTCCATTATTAATATATATAATTATTGTTCACAAAAATTAATTTAGTTTACCACATTGACGAAATTGATGTTTAAAATTCGAAACAATAAACTTTAAAAAAATTTGTGGACAACAATTATTGTCGATGTTATATTCTTTGGAGAAGAAAAGTTAGAAATAAGAAAAAGAAAAAGAAGTTTGTGTGCAAAATATCAGCTTAGAGAATACTATGAAACAGAATCAGTCACACATTTTTAATTTTTTTTTTGAAAAATTAATTAGATGTTCGTAAGAAAAGAAATAGCATGTTATATGGATAAATCACATGTCTCGTAACATTTAAATGAAAGGGAAAAGGTCGTTAATTACTATAATTCAATATTGTCCACATTACTTGAACCACTTTGTTATTTTTAAAAATACTAGTATGTTTTTCCTTGCTAATACTATAGAGTGCAAACAATCTTGAAGAAATTTTCTGTTTATATCGGCAATTTTTATATAGAGATTACAATTTAAATGCATGCATGGCACATGTATAAATTTAGTTATATCAACCCTATTAGTTGACATTTGGTTAGTACCACTAATTATTTTTCATGAAAATGATATGCGGTGCTAAAACTTTAAGAAATTAGGAAAATTGAAATTAAATAATTCTGAACCTATATTTTTCTTACCAATTCTCAAAATTTAATACAAATAGTGACAAAACAAAAAAGTGACCAGCTTTCGTAACATAATTTATCAAATTTAAAGGCCTATGTGTTTATTTCCAAGACGTGAAAGTGATTTTTAAACTCAGAACCAATAATGAATGAGCTGACTTTCTTGTAAGAAATGTTTACACAAAAAACCATGTTTTCTCTTATGTAAACAAAAAAAAAAAGAATTGAAACTTACTGGTTACACGTCTAAAAAAAAAAGAAAATTAAATGATTGTACAATGATTTTTCTAGAGAACTGAACTAATTAAAACCTGCTCTAAACCTAGTCCATGCAGAGTGTTTGCAAACGATTAAAACAAGAACTATAACAAAATTCGTTTTTTTTAATTTGTGTTTGTTGTTTAAAATCCTGAACAACCAACAGAGAAACAGTCAGATACTCAGAGATTAATCATCAGAATTTAAAACTATAATTAATGTATTATCTACACTGACAAAAATATCTCCAACATTAAAATATTTCCTATCCTGCTACTGGGAAAGATAATAACTATTGGTGATTAGAAACTTTGAAGAGGTCACAAATCATATCAGATTAAAAATCATGATGCTATCATCTTAAATTTGATGTATTTAAAAACAAAAGTTCGATCCTCAGCACGCAAAAAGTAAACTCTTACTTTTATAAATGTGAACAAGTCGTTGCTTCTTTAATACAGCTTATGTAGTTTGATTGAATAATGTTGACATGTATAATAATACAGCATTAATGTTCACATAATTTCCGTAGAAAGCGTTATTTTAACATTTTTAACACAAATTAGATTAGTGAATTAATTTTTTTGTGATTAACATAAAAGTTAATCACAAAGCATACATTTTGTGATTAACATAAAAGTCTCTATTTAATACTTTTATGATTAGTGAATTAAATTTAAGTGAAACGTATTTTTAGGTTAAATTTAATGATTAGTGAATTAAATTTAATTTAATGAAAAGTACTTTTAGGTTAAAGAGAACTTAAAAAATTCCTAAAAAATTCACATTGAAAACGTAAAACGGTACCTTTTATGAAACAAAAAAAACTCTAAAATGAGATTTTTTGTGAAACGAAGGGAATATCAAATAATCATCAAATATCTGACGATATCACTCTTATTTTCTGCCCAAAAAGTCTTGTAACTATAAGTTAGAATCAAGCAATCCAAAAGATATTTCAATATAAAAGATAAAAGGTTAGAATTTGGTTTTCAATGGACACTATGTTACAATTTATTTTAATTTTCTAATACCAAAATTATCGTTAATTAGCTTCAGTTTGAAGTTTATAATTATAAAACATAGGTTAGATGTTTAAAAATCTGACAGTGAATTAAATTTCCAATAGCTATTACGAAATAAAATGCTTATTTTAATCATATCGTAAACAGATAATGGATAATGATAAAGAAAATATACTATGAAGAGGATCTATACTTTCACAGAATATGAACGTGAGCTTGAAGACGGTATGTAGAGCATTAAAAGAACTATTAGCATGCAACAACAAATATTTAGAAGATATATATGGAACTAAGATAATGTCAAATATAATAAATATTTCCTTATTATTTGCGTTGTTATGTGAATATCACTAATAATTCAATCTTAAATGTATATTAAAGCTTGTATTAGATATAAGAATTGAAATTATAACCAACTTGCGTTGGCCAATGATAAAAGGAATGTCTACATGGGTTTCCGTCACATGGATTCAATTCGGATTGGTCATCAGGGGTTTTACATATATGGTCTTTCTCCGGATCCCAGAATTAGTCGGTGAACGTGTAATGATGCGTCAATCTTCAGTGTAGGAGAATTCGGTCTTTTGTAAAAGATGATGCGGATGTCTCACTGGTCAGAATCGGCTGTCTTTCGCATTCGGACCACCTGAGTTATAAAAAAAAAGAATTGAAATTATAAACTTTGGTTAATTTGTCTATTTTAGTATATAAACTTTTAATATATATATATATATATATATATATATATATATATATATCACCTCGCAAAATGTCAACCCATATATGTGAAAATATATACTATCCATATACCTTGGCATGACATATATTTATCTAATAATATATGCTAATCCTAACTTGAAAGCGATCTCTCTTCTTCTGACTTTATCTAGAAATGTTTTGTACGGTTACTTCTATCTATGAATGTGTTGTACGGTTGCATTGACTTTTGATCGTACATACTCTGATAAGGAGAATCAAATGTAAAGCACAATTTTTTTTAATTGTTTTTAGGCATATATAGCTTTATAGTGTAAACCACATAATATTAGATAAAAATCATTTTAAATATCAAAGCTAATAAACAGATTTAGACTTTATTTTTATATTATTGGAATGTTTTTTCTTTTCATGGAAATGGTCGACATTTGTTTAACGTTGTCTTTTTAATCAAAGTAGAATTTTCCAAAACAAAAGAACAAACGGAGTTGACTTCAGTATGGTGATACATTATAGGTGATAAGATAATATGTTTGATGTTTTCCAAAAGAACAAACTACTAGTATATAATTGATAGTAGAGTTTTTTACACTCTAGCACACCAATTAATCCGATGTGCACAACACCACAATAATGGCGTATCGTTATAGCACGTAGGGTATCGAATCCACAGGGAAACAAGAACAACACACCAAGAATACATAATTTCGTTAATCTAAGCGGATAGGGGTTTTTGTGTGTGGTGAACTGTTTAACTACCTAATAATAAGTAAAGACGGAATTTTAAATGCAAAGATAGAAATAAGCTAAAACAGGGCGAGACTAAAAATATGGTGATAAGCAAATGACATAATTTAACGGCAAAATTTAAAGTTCAAATAGTCAAACAAGTACAAATGATGGTTTTCGATTTAACACAATATTACACAAACGAATCCTTGGGTAAGGTTATCGATTTCGGATGACTCCTAACTTGTTCAAGATGTTCAAACATTCAACAAACGCATTCCTTTAGCCTAAGAACACTAATAAGGATTGATCCACTCTCGTGGTAACGATCCCTTTCAATGTCTAACAATCAACAAGAACTCCCGTTCGCAATTCAAAGACAATGAAGCATTAAACTCGAGTCTAACTAGCCACAATTCATCTTAAAACATCAACTCCCGTTGGCTAAGGTATGAAAAACACTCATTGAATTCATTCCGAAATAATATCAAGCATCTCCCGATGGATAAAATCCCTAGGCTCTAGACTGACTTGATCAAGGCCAATCTAGCATTAAGAACACCTCAATGAGTAAAGAATACAAAGAGTCTAGCTCCTAAACATCAAGAATAAGCTAAGAACCACCCTAATCTACCATACCCAAGAATCTTAAAGGACTACTACACTACACATGGTTTTCAAACCTAAAGACATGGTTTTAACAACTCTAAACATGAATATAACTTAAGAACTAAAGAAAAACTAAGGTTTTAAACTAAAAACAAGCTTAAAACATCAAGTAATTCATACATCAAAACTAAAAACGACCTAAGCAATAAACTTCACCAAATTGAGAAATAAAACCATACAAATGCTAGAAATCAAGAGATGAACAAGAATCCATAAAGAAAAGATGATTTATAACATAAAAACTTAAAGATTCATGATAGAAATGTTGTTTTTTTTTTCTTCAAGAACAAGAGAGAGAGAGAGAGTTCTAAGGTAGGTGATAATGGTTTCATAGTGGAAAAATAACATAAAAAAGGGGGCTAAAGTAGTGGAGAGAAAAGGTGAAAAGAAACAATAATTGGTTCGCAGGAGTTGTATCGATCAAGAGTGATCGATACACTTTGATCGAAATTGTGGTATCGATCAGAGTTGATCGATACGCTTGGTCGATATTTCTTCTGTTCGTCCCGTCGTTCTTGGCTTTGTTCTGTAATCGATCACATCTGGTCGATATGGATGATCAATATTTCTTCTGGTTTGAACTCCTTCTCCGTTTGATCTATATCGATTCACCTCAGGTCGAAACGGTGATCGATATTCTTACTGGTTATGAACGCTTTTCTCCGCCTCATCTGCATCGGTTGGAACACGTCGAAATAGATGATCGATATAATGATATCGATCATTTATGATCGAAACGTCTGATCGATATTCCTTCTGCTTCATCTCTTTGGCTCCTTCTTGCTTTTAATTTTCATCTAACTCTCCAATCTTCAAGCATCACCTCCAAAAACCTACAAAAGAGATATGCATATGCAAATGCACCTAAAAATGTCCTAAATGATGCTCAAGATACACTAAATGCAACTAAAATGAAGTATATACATGATGAAATGCATGTATATCAACACCCCCGAACCATCCTTTTGCTTGTCCTCAAGCAAAAATAGGAGAAGAGAATTGACATACATGTTGATGTGATAGGGATTCAGAGCCACAAAGTTTAAGAGAAAGATCCAATTCAAAATCCTTAAATATTGTTACAAGTTGCAAATATCGATCATATATAACTACTCATTTAACTCCATGATTATCTCTAACTTTCACAACAAGATCAAAGCAATTCTTTCACATTCATTTCAAATCAAGTGCGGTCTCGTCTAGAAAAGTGAAATCGATCTCATTTGTTTCGGTATTAAAGGCCATTTAGGGTGACTTGACATTTTCGAATGGGTTTCTCTCATGAAAAAGGAATGCTACACATTATGCAAAAGCTATCTAAGAAGGAGAACAATTCATGCATACAATGCTTAAATCCCATTGTTCTACCCAATCTTTTTCTTTTAAGCTCTTCCTTTTGATTCAACCTATTTCGCTCATTTGCTTCTACCCTTTCTTATGATCATTACTTCTTTTCTCTTTTTCTCTAACAACATGGGATCATTTGTTTTCAACTTGGTTTTTCTTTTCTTGTTCTTTTCTAATCCCCAATTGCATTTTTTTTGTTATTGATCATGTCTTTATCCCTTTCTATATCATTCCCAAACCCAAAACACAAAGATTTTTCTCAAGTAATCAACCATTCAACCAACCAAAACCACAAATGAGACCTAACATTGTCGTTCCCGGATACTCTCAAGATTTTACACATGTAAGCATTATCAGAAAAGAGGCCTCACTCAACAAAATATATCAAGGATGAAATGAATGGTTTAGGCAATGGGTAGGGGAATAACTATCCGAGTTCACAAAGTGTGGTAAAAGTTAAAAGAAAACTCGGATACATACCATGAGAAAGTATTTCAAGTTCCTAAGGCGAGAAATTTATATTCAATTCAGTCCAAGTTCATAGAAAAGCTTTGATCGATTTAGAGATATATCAATGAAAGTTTTTGAGGTTTTTAGAACGGTATAAGCAACAAGCAATGATAATAAGGGACTTTGAATTCTGATTTTAACTCTTAAACTCCCAAAGGCAAATGTCATCATAATCCCTTATGCATATGTAAACCTAAATGATTCTAGACTCGATCTTAAAAATCATATAAAACAATGAAGATATTATATGATGCATATTTTATTTTTATTTTATGATTTTATTGATCTCTAACTAAATGCAAAACTAGAAACAACACAAAGAAAACAAGATTAGCAAATACTCCTCCCCCGAACCTACTTCACACCGTCCCGGTGTGAAAGTAAAGACGAGTTCAAGAGAAGAATAAAAGCTAACGAAAAACTAAAATGCAAAACAAAGTATTTACAAAGAGTGGAGTTGGTACCTAGAAGTTTGTTGGAGGAGGATGTTGATCCATTGAGTAGAACGGGTTGCTAGAGCAAGGAGACGGTGTTCACATTGCTCTGCCTATGCTCTTCCTCCTCTTCTCCTCATGTGCGGATGGCCGTGGTGGCTCGTAGAAACCTAGAGCCCAGCTGGATTCTCCATGGTAGGAGTGTCTTGATTGCTCCTCGGTTGGGTTGTCATCATCGTTATCTTGTGGTTCCGCATCTTCAGGTTCGTTTTCATTGGTTTCACCTTCACCTTCTGTTGGAATCTCTTCTTCTCGGCTTTCTTTGGAACTCTTCCCCATTATCTTCTTTTTCAATTTCTTAACGGTTCTCACGAGCTTCCGTATGGTCTTGTCTTGCCATTTGTTCCACCTCTCTAAGGCTTGGATATGCTCATGGGCGTTTCGGAGTGCCGGTGTTGCTATTGGTTCGTCATAAGGTGGAACATAATACCTTTGACTCCCGTAGTTGGATTCTGGGTTCGGTGGTGGTGCGTAGGACTCGTCGTCTCCTTCAACTTCATCTTGATTCGCTGTTGATGGGCCGGCTTGTGTCGTACTCCCAGCTTTCTTGATTGTTTGGAGTGGTGGATAGTATGTGGAGTTGTAGAGAGCTTCTTGTGGTGGCTTGAAATAAACATTCTCCCGCGCTTGAAGAGTAGTCAGAGATGGTTGAGGAAGGAGTATCTTCGCTTCTTTGCCTTGCTCTATCGCGAACCGGTAAGCAAAAGTGTTGTTGAGCATCCCCGCTAAGTAGTGAGCTCGGTTTAGGTAATGCGGGTCAATGTGCTTGTATTCGTCCGTCATTGGCCCTAGAGGTACATCACAAGCAATCAAGAAAGGAGTAATGATACCTCCAATGCTCAATACCACCTTCTTGTCTTTTGCAGTGAGAGCCCACGTCTTGTAGGAGAGGAGATGACGAAATAAGATAGACGCCATGATTTCTATCCCTTAGACAGGTCCATAAATGTGCAGACCATTCTCATATGTAACTAGGATAGGTTTAAGGCCTAAGATGAGAAGCTCCATCTCGTCTTCCATTACATACCCGGTCTCCTTTCTAGCAAAGAATGTGTGTGCTAGCACCTTATGGGCATAGCGAATCGCTGGATGACGAATGTGGGATCCCTTCACCGCACCGGCTTTGTACCTTGTATCGGCGATGCATTTCCATGTTAACTGTTGAGCGTCCGTGGTATAAGAGAGTCTATGCGTTCTTTGTTGTGATTCCGTGAACCTAAAAATCATTTCTATCTCGCGGAAACCCATCCTATACCTCTTTCCGTTAATTCGGAATTCGATATATCCTGTTCCATCTCCATCTTTTGACTTCTCTCCAGGAAAATAAAAGGTGGCTTTCAAAGATGCTAAGAATTGGCAAGTTGGGAGCTTGTATGATGGATAAGCCATGGCGAAGAATTGTCCTAATCCCATCTTTGTGAAGATGCTTAGGACATCTTCATAGAGACCAATCGCTTGGAGGAATGAGACATCGGCGTATCTAGTACCCGTATGATTAACTTCCTTAAGAGCGGCATAGATTTCGGAGTAAGTTGGTGTGCTCTTCATTGTGGCTTGTTTCTTGCCTTTTCCTTTGGCAAGCGTTGGAAAATCCTCTTCGGTTTCATGCTCACTAGCAATCGGACTCTCTTCTCGCGGTTGTGGGGGAGCCGGTTTCTTTCCTTGTTTCTTCGCCTTTCTAGCTTTAGAGACCTCTTCATTGGAATTGTGTTTTTGTTTTCTTGGTTGTCTTTCGGGTTGCTTCTCGGGAGCTCCCGCTGCTCTTGTAGTTCTTGTCATCCTACAATAGAGACCATAACAAGCTTTAAGAGACTTATATTTTGAAAGCAATGTAAACATGGTGAGAATGTGAATCTTATTTTCAAGAATTCAACAAATTCTTATTTTCTAATCTTGTTAGTCCTTCACAAGCATTATCAACACCACATTACCAACCCAATGAAACAACATTTCATAACATTCTCAACAATTCCATTAAAACCCAAACTTAAGAACACTCATGAACTCTCATGGCCAATTTTCGATTTTGGATTCTCAATTCTCAATATCATTCATCAAACTTGTCAAATATCAACTCATATCCATCACATAATCCAACAAATCAACCCAGAATATTCGGATATACTTAATTCAACAAATCTCCATTGAAATTCATGAAGCTTTGAAAGAGAGGGAATGAGATAGATACCTCGTCGTTGATGCTAGGTGACTCGAAATTGGATTTCAATGATAGAATACACTTAAGTCTGGGAAAATTTCGAGTTTGTAGCAACAAAACTCAAGAGATTTGATGAAGAAATGAGAGAGATTTTGTGTTTTTGAAAACTTGAAATCGAAAATGTTAAGGAGAAAGAAGAAGAAAACGATTTTGAGGGGATAAAACCAAAAATAAACCAACAAAATTGAAAGAGATTCAGTTTAAAATCAGTTGGTTTACTAAAATCAGACCGGGTCAACGCATCAAAGGAGAAGTCAACGTACCTTTGGAGGCTATATCGATCATGTATAATCGATACTAATGATCGATATTATCTCTGGAAAATTTAAACTCACCGTCAATCTATATATCGATCATGTAAGGTCGATATCGGTGATCAAAATTACTCCTGGAAATTATGTTCACCCGTCGAGTTAATGTATCGATCATGTGTGATCGATACATTTGATCGATATTATCTCTGTCCGATTTTGTTCTTCCTCGAGTGTATGTATCGATCATGAGTGATCGATATATCTGATCGAAATTACTCCTGGAAATTGTGTCTCGTTTTCTTCTTCTTATATCGATCACATCATCTCGATATACATCCTCGATACGACCTCCGGACATTTTCATGAGTTGTATCGACCATATGTGATCGATACACTTGATCGAAATTCTCTCTGCTTCATGATTCCTCCACTTTGAATGTCCCTAAGTCTCTGAAATTCAAATCACACATGTTTCACTCAGAAAATAAAGAAGTTCACACATATATTCACACATATATACAAAGGATACCATGGGATTGCCTCCCAAGTGCGCTTGTTTTACGTCTCGAAGCTTTGACGTTGTTTTTCTTTAAGTTTGTTGGAGATCCGAGAGAGAAGTTGTTGTTCCCTCTTCGTTTATCTCTTCTCCCAAATACGGTTTTAGACGTTGCCCATTAACCATAAACTCTTCCCCACTCTTACCCATCAGAACAATTGCTCCATACGGTAGTACTTTAGCAATTTTAAACGGTCCAGACCATCGGGATTTGAGCTTCCCAGGAAACAGTTTCAACCGGGAGTTAAATAACAGGACGTTGTCTCCAACTTTGAAATCCCTCTTGATGATCTTTTTATCATGAAACGCTTTCGTTTTCTCTTTGTAGATCTTTGAGCTTTCATACGCCTCGAGGCGAATCTCATCGAGCTCACTTAACTGAATGAAGCGTTTCTCCGTGGCCGTTTTGATATCGAAGTTTAGGAGTTTAACAGCCCACATTGCCTTGTACTCTAGTTCAACCGGGAGGTGACAAGACTTCCCATAGAGAAGGTTGAACAGAGTTGTACTTATTGGTGTTTTATAGGCAGTCCGATAGGCCCATAGAGTGTCATCCAACTTCTTTGCCCAATCTTTTCGTGTGATCCCCACGGTTTTCTCCAATATGGCCTTTATCTCTCGGTTAGAGATTTCGACTTGGCCGCTCGTTTGTGGATGGTAAGGAGTAGCAACCTTGTGTTTGACTCCATGCTTCTTCAGTAAGCTCTCAAACACCTTGTCGATGAAATGTGATCCCCCATCACTTATCACTACTCTCAGGACCTCCAAACCTCGGAGAAATGACGCTTTTAAAACATCTTCAAAACAATTTTGCGTCATTAGTTGGGCTTGCAGTCGACTCAAACCATTTGGAGACATAGTCAACTGCCACTATTATTTGTTCCCGTAAGTGAAGGGAAAGGCCCATGAAATCAATCCCCCACACGTCAAAGATCTCTACTCTCAAAAATTGGATTCTGAGGCATTTCGTTTCTTCGGGCTAATGTTCCCTTTCTTTGCCATGTATCACATTTAGAGATGAAGTCGTTAGCGTCTCTAAACATAGTAGGACCACCAGAAGCCTGCTTGGAAGAACTTTTGCAATGGTTAATAAATGGTAGCAAAGTGACTACCATATGCTGAACCGGGGCAATGCATCAAAAGGCCATCAATCTCTTCTTCCGAGATACATCTCCTGTAGAGATTATCTTTGCATAGTGTGTAAAGATATGGTCATCCCAATAGAATCGGTTGTGTCTTTGAAGAACTTTTCTTTTGGTAACCGTCTATCTTAGGGGGTTCCTTCCACATGCTAAGTAGTTTTACGATGTCGGCATAACCAAGGTTCTTTTTCTCGCATGCTCGCTGACTTTCTTCAATCTTCTTCCCCGTTTTTTCTATTCTCTCAAACATAGAACCATCAATTATCTGTTCTTCGGGAGAGAGTCATTCATGCTACATGTTTTGAACTCTCATTCTTTGACAAGTGATCGCAACACCGTTCTCGATCCCTTTCTTGTCCTTAATTTCCAAGTCGAACTCTTGGAGAGTAGTATCCACCGGAAGCAATCTTGGCTTTGCGTCTTTTTTGCTAGCAAATGCCTCAAAGCGGCATGATCCGTATATACAATCACCTTTGATCCAACCAAGTAAGAGCGAAACTTTTCAAAAGCAAAGACTATCGCTAAGAGTTCTTTTTCCGTCGTAGCATATTTCATTTGAGCATCATTCATCGTCCTACTTGCGTAGTAGATGACAGTAGCTTTTTGTCCTTTGTTGACCCAAAACTGCTCCAACTGCAAAATCACTTGCGTCAAACATTATTTCAAAGGGAAGGTTCCAATCCGGCGGCTTGGACTATAGGAGCACTCACAAGAGCCGTTTTTATCTCCAAAAACGCCGCATGGCATTCATCATCAAAATTGAATTCGACTTCTTTGCATAAGAGCTTAGTGAGAGGCCTTGCAATCTTGGAGAAGTCTTTGATAAACTCCTATAAAATCCAGCATGTCCTAAGAAACTCCGAATATCCTTCACCGTTTTGGGTGGCTGAAGACTCATCATCACTTCAACTTTAGCTCGTCAACTTCAATTCCATCTTTGGAGATCCTATGACCAAGTACAACACCATCCTTAACCATGAAGTGGCACTTTTCCCAATTTAACACAAGGTTGGTCTCCTCACAACGTTTTAGCACCCTGCACAAATTTAGAGAGACAAGAGGCAAACGAATCTCCTACACCGAGAAATCGTCCATAAAAACCTCCACAACATCCTCAATTAGATCAGAAATATTGACATCATACACCCACTGAAACGTAGCCGGTGCATTACATAGTCCAAACGGCATTCTTCGATAGGCGAAGGTTCCATAGGGACATGTAAACGTTGTCTTTTCTTGATCGTTCGATGTAATGGGGATTTGGAAGAATCCCGAGTACCCATCAAGAAAACAATTAAATGAATGGTTTGCAAGCCTCTCTAGCATTTGGTCAATAAAGGGCAATGGGAAATGATCCTTTCTAGTTGATGATTAACTTTACGTAGTCAATGCACATGCGATGACCTGTAATAGTTCTAGTTGGGATCAATTCATCATTTTCTGTTTTAATCACGGTTATCCCGCCTTCTTAGGAACTACATGCATTGGAGATATCCAAGTACTATCCAGATAGGATAGATAATCCCAGCATCTAAGAGCTTAAGAATCTCTTTTTTTACGACATCTTTTAAATTTGGATTTAGCCTCCGTTGGTGTTCAATTGATGTCATTGATTCTTCTTCTAGATAAATCCTATGCATGCAAAGATTTGGGGAAATTCCTTAATATCTTCTAAAGAATAACCAATTGCTTTCGATACTTCCCGCAGTTCATTTAAAAGTTTGAAAATTTCAGTATGTTCAAGTGCATCATTTACAATGACAGATAGATATGAGAGTTGGGGCCAAGAAAGGCGTACCTTAAACCGATTGGCAAGGTTTGAGCTCTACTTTGGAGCTTTTAGTCCACTCCAATCTTCATCCAAGCTAGTCTCACCATAGCTAGCTTCACTTGTTTGGACGTTTTTGGTTTCTTTCATGAATCACTTCGCCATCGATTCTGTTCAACTCCAAAAACACCACATTGTCGTCTTCTTGTCTTTTCTCGCGTCAAGCATTCTCGCATAGATGATGCTCTCCTCATCAAGAAAACCATGATCTCCTTTCTTACAAGTGAGAGCCACTTGAAGAGAGTCCTCTAGAGCTAGCTCTTCAAGAGTTCATCCGCTAGCTCATCCATTGTTTCGATCCAAAAGGCTTGGCCTTCAATGGTTGGTTTTCTCATCACTCATTAATGTCAAACTTAAGCACTAAATCACTTCCCAAGTGCAAGTCTATCTTTCCTCTCTTTACATCAATGATGGCTCCAGCTGTAGCCAAAAAGGGCCTCCCAAAGATAAGAGGATCCAAGACGATAAAATCCGTTGGAACTTCGAAGTTCCTATCATCACCGGTAAGTTCTCAAGCATACCGACCGAAAACTTCACTGAGCGATCAGCTACACTAAGGAGATGCGACATTGCTTATACCTCTTAAACCCAAGACGTTTAGCTACTGAAAGCGGCATAAGGCTCACACTAGCCCAAGATCACATAAACATCTCTCAAACGCCAAAGGTCCCAAAGCACATGGTAGTGTAAAACTACCTGGATCAGCTAACTTCTTAGTGATGACCTTACGTTGAATGATGGCGCTACACTCATGAGTGAGAATTACCATCCCTTCCATCTCTTTGCGCCTTTTCCTTTATAGCATCTTTTCAGAAACTTGCTATATTGAGCATCATCAAGAAGGCATCCAATATTGGTATAGTGAGTTGTACCTCATTGATTTGCTTATCAAATATGGCCTTGTACTTCTCCAACAACTGCTTCTTAAAGCACCCAGGAAAAGGTAGCTTCGTCTCATATGGTTTTGGCACAAAAACAGTTTCCTTTTGTGTCAAAACCGTTCGACTTTTTTGAGGCTCTTCTATGGACGTTTTGGTCTCCTCTCTACTCAATGTCTAGCTCTTAGCCTTGTCTTTCATCTCAGCCTCATCTCAAGGTTCGTTTTCTCGACTCCTCATCATCATCAAGCTCTATGGTCCACTTCTTCTTCACACATTTTCGACACTAACCTTTCCTTCCCTTGGTGGGAGTTTTCTTCCACTCCTCCATATGATAGCATTGATGTATTCCTTAGGATTCGGTTCAGGCTTTCCGGGAAGTTGTCCCGCTTGTCTACTCGATGAAGAAGTGTTTTGAGCTACTTGTTGATCCAAGTGTTTCATCTTAGACGATAAGGCTTCGAATTTAGCGTTTATATCGTTATAAGAGCAATCCACCTTGGTGTGGATTTCGCCATCTTCTTGTTTAACTCAATGGAGTTAGTTGCTTGCCCGTTAGCAATTTGCTGGAGCATACCCTTCATATAAAAATCCGGTGTTGAGAAGAACTCGGTTGTGGTGGTGGTTTGTACCCTTGTTGGTAGTTTGGGCACAAATGGAGCTTTACCTTGGTAATTAGCTTGGTTTTGGAACCCTCCTTAGTTCCCTGTTGGTATTGCGGTCTAGGTACGAAACCTTACTGATTACCTCCTTGGTTTTGTGGTTTGTAGGGCAAAAGGTCTAGGTTGATACCCTCGTCCTTGTTGATTTCCGAAATTCGGATTGTATCCTTTGTTGAAGTTGCCTTGATAATTCCCTGGAACCTCTCTTGGTTCCCAACAAAATTCATCTCTTCTTGAGCTTCAGCACAATCCCAAACCAACTTCTTGGCACACTTGCCCATCATACTCTCCAACAAAAGTTAACTTGCTTTGAGTGCTTTGCAAAACTTGGTCCATCTTTTCGTGCAAAGCTTCATCTCTTTAGTTCTCTGCTCCTCTCTTTCACACACCTCCTCTAGAGGCTCTATCATAGTCTTCCACAATAGCTCCCATCACTTTGAGCCAAGTTTTCTACAAGCTGTAATCCTTCCTCGACATCCTTTCCGAGGAAGTTTACCGTTGCTTGCCGTATCTAGGAGCATCCTTATCTTAGGAACCACTCCTCTATATAATGTGCTCAAGAGTGACTCATTCTGAAAATCCATGATGAGGACACTAGTTGTATATCCCTTGAATCTCTCCAAGCCTCACTGAAACCTCGTTGTTCTTTTGCGTGAAGCTCGATATTTCATTTCTGAGGCGGGCTGTCCTAGACGTGGAAAAGAATTTAGCCAAGAATGCCTTTTTGCATTGATCCCAAGTAGTTATTGAACCTCTTGGCAAGCTCTTCCCCACTGCCTAGCCTTGTCTCCAAGTGAGAATGGGAAACAACCTCAGCTTAAATGCATCCTCAGAGATGCCGTTTATCTTAACAAGTCCACACACTTGATCAAACTGATCCAAGTGGTAAGAGGATCCTCTACGGGTAGTCTGGAACTTGTTCCTTGCACCATGCTAATCAAGCTTACCTTGATCTCAAAGTTGTTATTTTCGACAGCCGGTGCTTGGATACCAGTTCGGTTTCCGTGGACTTGGGGTTCATCAAACGCCCCAATCACTCTTGGTGCTCTTTGAGCTGGGCGTGGAATACCTTCAGCACCAACCCCTTGGGCTGCTGCTTGCTTTGTTATCACCCATCTCCAGACGATGGAATCTCTCTAGTTCTCTCTTTCTCTTCTTGCACGTGAATTAAACCTTTCAAGTCGACCAAGATCTTGCACAATACCAATCAAAATTTTCTTGACCTTGACTCCTCAGTTCATACACCTGAAAAGAAAGAAACCAAAGCTCACAAGTTAGCTTCTTCTTTCGACCAAAGCCTAGTCTCAAACAAAATCCAAATCTCAATGGCTATTGCTAGTTTCCCGGCAACGGCGCCAAATTGATAGTAGAGTTTTTTACGCTCTAGCACACCAATTCACCCGATGTGGCACAACACCACAATAATGGCGTATCGTTATAGCACGTAGGGTATCGAATCCACAGGGAAACAAGAACAACACACCAAAGAATACATAATTTCGTTTAATCTAAGCGGATAAGGGTTTTTGTGTGTGGTGAACTGTTTAACTACCTAATAATAAGTAAAGACGGAAATTTAAATGCAAAGATAGAAATAAGCTAAAACAGGGCGAGACTAAAAATATGGTGATAAGCAAATGACATAATTTAACGGCAAAATTTAAAGTTCAAATAGTCAAACAAGTACAATGATGGTTTTCGATTTAACACAATTTACACAAACGAATCCTTGGGTAAGGTTATGGATTTGGATGACTCCTAACTTGTTCAAGATGTTCAACATTCAACAAAACGCATTCCTTTAGCCTAAGAACACTAATAAGGATTGATCCACTCCCGTGGTAACGATCCCTTTCAATGTCTAACAATCAACAAGAACTCCCGTTCGCAATTCAAAGACAATGAAGCATTAAACTCGAGTCTAACTAGCCACAATTCATCTTAAACATCAACTCCCGTTGGCTAAGGTATGAAAAGCACTCATTGAATTCATTCCGAAATAATATCAAGCATCTCCGATGGATAAAATCCCTAAGGCTCTAGACTGACTTGATCAAGGCCAATCTAGCATTAAGAACACTCAATGAGTAAAGAATACAAAGAGTCTAGCTCCTAAACATCAAGAATAAGCTAAGAACCACCCTAATCTACCATACCAAGAATTCTTAAAGGACTACTCACTACACATGGTTTTCAAACCTAAAGACATGGTTTAACAACTCTAAACATGAATATAACTTAAGACTAAAGAAAACTAAGGTTTTAAACTAAATACAAGCTTTAAACATCAAGTAATTCATACATCAAAACTAAAAACGACTAACAATAAACTTCACCAAATTGAGAAATAAAACCATACAAATGCTAGAAATCAAGAGATGAACAAGAATCCATAAACAAAAGATGATTTATAACATAAAACTTAAAGATTCATGATAGAAATGTTGTTTTTTTTTTCTTCAAGAACAAGAGAGAGAGAGTTCTAAGGTAGGTGATAATTGTTTCATAGTGGAAAAAATACCATAAAAAAGGGGGGCTAAAGTAGTGGAGAGAAAAGGTGAAAAGAAACAATAATTGGTTCGCAGGAGTTGTATCGATCAAGAGTGATCGATACACTTGATCGAAATTGTGGTATCGATCAGAGTTGATCGATACGCTTGGTCGATATTTCTTCTGTTCGTCCGTCGTTCTTGCTTTGTTCTGTATCGATCACATCTGGTCGATATGGATGATCGATATTTCTTCTGGATTTGAACTCCTTCTCCGTTTGATCTATATCGATCACCTCAGGTCGAAACGGTGATCGATATTCTTACTGGTTATGAACGCTTTCTCCGCCTCATCTGCATCGGTTGGAACACGTCGAAATGGATGATCGATATAATGATATCGATCATTTATGATCGAAACGTCTGATCGATATTCCTTCTGCTTCATCTCTTTGGCTCCTTCTTGCTTTTAATCTTCATCTAACTCTCCAATCTTCAAGCATCAACTCCAAAAACCTACAAAAGAGATATGCATATGCAAATGCACCTAAAAATGTCCTAAATGATGCTCAAAGATACAATAAATGCAACTAAAATGAAGTATATACATGATGAAATGCATGTATATCAATAATACAACTCTCATGAAAGAAAAAGAACCATTTAATGATAGTCAACTCGATCTTTAGTAATTACAAAATAACCATCCTGTACCACACCGCACGTTATTAAATATATATATATATATATATATATATATTTGTTATTATTTGAGCCGCAACGTATTTTTTCCGCAGTTGTTTTACACTTTACAGAATATTAAAATTAAAATATTGTACAGTTCCTTGAAAGGCAATTATTTTCCGACGAACACTTTTGACCATTTTTCACCATTCTCCAAATCGCCAGAAAATTTGTCGTTGGTAATCAGTCGGAAATTTGTCGCTCGGTTTATGTATTTTCTTTTTTTGTTACAAAAGAAAACATACTGAAAAAGAAAACAACAAAAAATATGAACGTGTTCGAGTGGTTAATATATTTTTTTATCTAGATTTCCCATCCAGATTCGAGCTTTGCTCTCTACAAATATGATTAGTGAATTAAATTTAAGTGAAACGTATTTTTAGGTTAAATTTAATGATTAGTGAATTAAATTTAATTTAATGAAAAGTACTTTTAGGTTAAAGAGAACTTAAAAAATTCCTAAAAAATTCACATTGAAAACGTAAAACGGTACCTTTTATGAAACAAAAAAAACTCTAAAATGAGATTTTTTGTGAAACGAAGGGAATATCAAATAATCATCAAATATCTGACGATATCACTCTTATTTTCTGCCCAAAAAGTCTTGTAACTATAAGTTAGAATCAAGCAATCCAAAAGATATTTCAATATAAAAGATAAAAGGTTAGAATTTGGTTTTCAATGGACACTATGTTACAATTTATTTTAATTTTCTAATACCAAAATTATCGTTAATTAGCTTCAGTTTGAAGTTTATAATTATAAAACATAGGTTAGATGTTTAAAAATCTGACAGTGAATTAAATTTCCAATAGCTATTACGAAATAAAATGCTTATTTTAATCATATCGTAAACAGATAATGGATAATGATAAAGAAAATATACTATGAAGAGGATCTATACTTTCACAGAATATGAACGTGAGCTTGAAGACGGTATGTAGAGCATTAAAAGAACTATTAGCATGCAACAACAAATATTTAGAAGATATATATGGAACTAAGATAATGTCAAATATAATAAATATTTCCTTATTATTTGCGTTGTTATGTGAATATCACTAATAATTCAATCTTAAATGTATATTAAAGCTTGTATTAGATATAAGAATTGAAATTATAACCAACTTGCGTTGGCCAATGATAAAAGGAATGTCTACATGGGTTTCCGTCACATGGATTCAATTCGGATTGGTCATCAGGGGTTTTACATATATGGTCTTTCTCCGGATCCCAGAATTAGTCGGTGAACGTGTAATGATGCGTCAATCTTCAGTGTAGGAGAATTCGGTCTTTTGTAAAAGATGATGCGGATGTCTCACTGGTCAGAATCGGCTGTCTTTCGCATTCGGACCACCTGAGTTATAAAAAAAAAGAATTGAAATTATAAACTTTGGTTAATTTGTCTATTTTAGTATATAAACTTTTAATATATATATATATATATATATATATATATATATATATATCACCTCGCAAAATGTCAACCCATATATGTGAAAATATATACTATCCATATACCTTGGCATGACATATATTTATCTAATAATATATGCTAATCCTAACTTGAAAGCGATCTCTCTTCTTCTGACTTTATCTAGAAATGTTTTGTACGGTTACTTCTATCTATGAATGTGTTGTACGGTTGCATTGACTTTTGATCGTACATACTCTGATAAGGAGAATCAAATGTAAAGCACAATTTTTTTTAATTGTTTTTAGGCATATATAGCTTTATAGTGTAAACCACATAATATTAGATAAAAATCATTTTAAATATCAAAGCTAATAAACAGATTTAGACTTTATTTTTATATTATTGGAATGTTTTTTCTTTTCATGGAAATGGTCGACATTTGTTTAACGTTGTCTTTTTAATCAAAGTAGAATTTTCCAAAACAAAAGAACAAACGGAGTTGACTTCAGTATGGTGATACATTATAGGTGATAAGATAATATGTTTGATGTTTTCCAAAAGAACAAACTACTAGTATAATACAACTCTCATGAAAGAAAAAGAACCATTTAATGATAGTCAACTCGATCTTTAGTAATTACAAAATAACCATCCTGTACCACACCGCACGTTATTAAATATATATATATATATATATATATTTATATATATATTTGTTATTATTTGAGCCGCAACGTATTTTTTCCGCAGTTATTTTACACATTACAGAATATTAAAATCAAAATATTGTACAGTTCCTTGAAAGGCAATTATCTCTCCTAATATTGAGTTGTTTTCTAGTGATATACTTATAACTTTATAAGAGAGAACTTTTTGGAATAATCAGTGAGAAAAAGAGATCAAATATAAGTCTATTTCAAAGAATAAAATTATAAAAGTTTATAATTTTTTTTTAGATCGTCTGGGTGTAGTCCCCAACAAACTTTGCGTTAAGTCTGTAACCACCCGGGTTACTAAACTGGATGTGTAGCCCCGTATAAAGTATCATCTCGAGTTGTAACCCTACAGAAAATTTGAATCGATTTAAGACCCCCTCTTGTTGACTAGGTGCTACTGTGCAGCTGACGTGGCAAATAAAACAAAAACATTTGTAGAGAAAAGGGCTCGAATTTGGATGGAGAACGTTGATGGAAAAACAGATTAACCACTGGGACACATTTATATTTTGGTTTATAAGGGACAAAACATTAATATATCTTATTCAATATGTTTTCTTTTGTAACAAAAATTGAATTCATAATCCGAAACCTCAGAAAAATTTAGTTTTATATAATTTCAAGAAAATTCGTCGGAATATTGTTGACAAAATTTATGATCATTTTCCGGAAATTATTTTCCGACGAACACTTTTGACCATTTTTCACCATTCTCCAAATCGCCAGAAAATTTGTCGTTGGTAATCAGTCGGAAATTTGTCGCTCGGTTTATGTATTTTCTTTTTTTGTTACAAAAGAAAACATACTGAAAAAGAAAACAACAAAAAATATGAATGTGTTCCAGTGGTTAATATATTTTTTTATCAAGATTTCTCATCCAGATTCGAGCTTTGCTCTCTACAAATTTTTTGAGTTTTATTTGCCACGTCAGCTGCACAGTAGCGTCTAATCAGTTGCACAGTAGCGTCTAATCAGTTGCACAGTAGCGTCTAATCAGCTGCACAGTGAAGAATAGTCAACCAAAAAGTCAACGAGATGGGGTCTTACATCGATTCAAACTTTCTGTGAGGATACAACTCGATATGATACTTTATACAGGGCTACATATCCAGTTTAGTAAATCGGGTGGTTACAAATTTAACGCAAAGTTTATAGAGGACTACACCTCGACGATCCCTCATTTTTTCTATAAACAAATATTCATTTATATAAAGTATGTCTACCACAGATTTGTATATCAAGTATGTCGGAGGATTTGATAGATTAAATCAGTACGATGCATTTGAGTACTTTTAATCTATTTTCCTTGTTGTTTATGACGAACTTATCCACATAGCAGGATAAAAATTATTATTTATAGAATATATATTCTACATGTTGCTTTCAACTTTTTATTTCTTTTGAGGCTGCAAAGTAGTGCACCAATCTTTTTTTTTTCGAGCGAAAAATAAAAAGTTTATTTGAATTGTGAAGTGTTCATACTTGGAAGAAACTAAATATTTAGAGTGTGAAATATTGTTTTTTCAGGAGTAACCTGGAACTTCTTAGAATACGTGTGGAGAAAGATCCCACATCAAAAAATGTGAAAGGACTAAAATGATATATAAGAGACATGGGCCACTCCACTCATTGCGAATTAGTTTTCACTTGGAAGCCCATAAAACTTAAAATGGTATCAGAGCCCGAACACACGTTAGCCCATGATTCCGGCCCGAAATGTGGGTCGATCACCCCTACTAATTGATGACCCAAAAAGAAAGCTCAATTCTCGAGATAGCTAGAAAATCATTATCTCGAGGGGGCGTGATGGATTCTGTCGAGATTAATGGCTAAAAGAGTCATTATCTCGAGAGAGCATGTGGAGAAAGATCCCACATCGGAAGATGTAAAGGAACCTAAGTGATATATAAGGGACATGAGCCACTCCACTCATTGCCAATTGGTTTTGAGTTGGAAGCCCATGAAACTTAACAATACGAATGACTTACATGGCTCAGAAGTCAGAACGGATCCTGATCAAGATCAAGCAACTCGACCCTCTTTGTTAGGATTTGGATCGCAAATCTTACATTCAAAATACGAACCAAGGCAAGAAAGAAAAGCATAAAAAAGATTCTTTTATAAACATACAAGGAGTCGGGCGCGTGAAGGTCATGCTCATCGACTTCTCTCCCAAAGAGATCTCACCGAAAAATCAACAACAACTCCGCATCTCACCTCTCTAGTCACCGGCGCTGCTTGCCATGATTGTGAGAGGGCCCCTTTGTTTCAGATGACTATTGGTGGTCTTCTCTCCGGAGATATGACGAGCTTCAGATGAAGAAACAGTGCGGCAAGATCTACGGCGTCTCTCTCTGTGGTTGTTCATCGATTCGTCGTTGCTCTCTGCGATTAACCCAGCGATTTCATCTTCCCGTGATCCAACTAACCCAAAGGTTGCTCAAAGATGGCGGCTAGGGTTGTGACTGGTTCTTCTAAGGTGAATCTCGGCAGATTTTTCACGTCGCTTCTCGGTGGCGTGTCTCCTGGGTTTCTCTCAGGCGGCGTGTAGGGTTTTCTCAGGCGTCGTGTAGAGTTTTCTCCGACGAGTGGTGAGGAGATCTCTTTGATATCTCTGTCTCTCTCTCTCTCTCTTTCTCTCTCTCCTTTTTGGCATGCGACGGCTCTCTTCAGTGTGGTGCTTGGCGTTGCTTTTCGTTATGTAGAGGTTAAGTATGTTTGCTTTCCTTCACTTGTGTTTGCTGCTTGTTCTTTCGTTCTGTCATCTTGCTCCCGCCGTGTTGAAGCATTGTTTGGCTCTCTGTTTCATTGCATCTCTTGTAGTGCGATGTTCTCTGTTGGTTGTAGTGTTTTGGTTAGGTGGCTAGTGATTAGGAGGCTTTTTTCCGGCATAACCGATTTATAGCCTTCATCCTCTTTCGAGTGTCTTAGCTAAACTTCTCGTTGGGGGAGATTGGGCGTTGTAAACTAGTTTTTGTCCGAGACTTGTTCTGCTTCTGCAAGCATCTTGTGAGTTTCAGTTTGAAGGAGTGGCTGTCTCTGATTGATCATAGGATTGAGGGCTGTCTTAGATTGCAAATTCGATGGCAAATCTCATCGCAACTCCGGCCGTGTCACACTGTGTGATCTGTATTATTATGATATTCGGGTTTCTCTGCTTCCTTGTTTCGCTTCCTCCCTCACCTTTGCTCTCTTTCGTCTGCTATGCGAGTCTTGAGTGGCTTGTAAAGCCTCAGTTTTGGTCGGTCAGGGTATTTGTGTTTGATTTTTGCGTTTTGGAGGTGTTAGTATGGCTTTTGGAGGATAAGATGTCGTGTTCTTGCTACTGACAAAAGAAGGATCTTAGTAGAGAATAACATTGCTTGCCGCTATCAGCTCGTGAAGCTTCGTTTCTGCTTGTCTCGGGCTCACGTTGAAAGGACCTCTGTCTCGCTTCTTCGTAATTCAATTGATTTGCTCTCGCCTTAGCTGCTTGTTTTTCTGGCCATGTTTTCGCATAGGGGAGTCTCCTTATTGAGCTCATTTCAAAGTCTTACCAAGAGTTTTACCGCTTAAGGTTTTAGCCGATGTTTTAGAATTTCGATTGTGTATGCTTCCGTGTTTTTTATCTTTTTTTTTGGTATGAGACCATTTTTCCTAGGGCTTGCTTCGTGTAATTCCTAAACTTTTGTTTCTTTAAATGATATTTACGTACTTCTAAAAAAAAAAAAAAAAAAGCATACACAATTTGTATTAATTTAAGAGAGACCCACATCCACTTTTCATAGCTTGATATTTCACTAAAATAAAAGAAGTCAGGACTTAGAACCTATATCTCTCTTTATCTCTCGCATAATTTGTTCATTGTCCACCTGCTATTAAAATTAGATTAGTTCGTCGTTAATGATAAGATCATTATTTGTAATAAGTTAAGATTTAATGATGTATTAGGACGACAAATAACTAAAAATGGGTTTACGACAAAATTGCTGCATTAATGAATTAAAATTAATTGGTTAGGTTTTTTCAGATCTTTGTGATATTTTAAATATATTGTTTTCACCTGGCAAATGTCACCTAATATGTGTTGATATATACATATATATCTACCTTAGCAGATATTTATCTAATAATATATGTTGGTATATAACTTATAACCTTAAAGTGATCTCTCTTTCTCTGACTTTTATGTAGAAAATGTTCTGTACGGTTGATTTAATCCGCATATGTTGGTTCTCATTTATTTTTGTTGGGTCTCAGGGGGTGTCAGAGACGGTCCCAAGTGAACCATTTGGTCTATAGAGGCGTCTGACACTCTGACTCTATCTGTGTTGGTTCTAACCATTGATTGTTATTATATCTGTTTAAATAAGAGTTAATATGGTAACTAAGAAAAAATGAAGATATGCTATAACAATGATCCACAGACCAAAAACATAGCCTAGTTTTTAACTAGTTTTAAGCTCCTTTCCCGGAGCTGAATTATAAATTTTTACATTTCAGAAACCAAATTCTCTCGTTCTTTTTATTCTACATTTCACGTATACCAATTCATAAGGTCGACCCTTTGCTCGTATTGCTAGAACCTGTACACCTTTGTTCTTTGTTGGTTGTTCTATTCACCACCGCCTCAAATTTAAGTTATAGACTAACCTTTTGATGTCAAAAAAAAGAAAAAAATTCAAAATGTATTTAAGAAAATAACAATAATGTCATTTATTGCAATTAATTAGTATCTTTTTTTTTTAATTTGATTGATAAAGTATTTTGTAATGTATACGTCTAATTTATCACATGATTTCTAACAAAACTAAACTTAAAACACAAAATGTTAAACTCTAATTTATAATTTGTTTAATAAATTAGACGTGGACATGCAAATTAATTTATTAGGGATATAAATCGTTCATTCCGCAAAACTTAAATAAAAAAGTAATATTTTCCAAAATGATATTTTCTAGTTACTATATTATTCATATATTGTTGTTGAAAACTACTCTTTAAACAATCCATATATGTAGATGGCAAAAAAAAAAAAAAAAAAAATCCATATATGCTATGCATTAACTGTTAAACTAGTTTCAATAATATTGATGTGGAAGTATATACTCTAATGCGGAGAATAAAACGACAACTTCATATAACTACACGGATCACAAATTTTAGTGGGAGCCTTGTCTCTTGGCTTTAGTTTGACCTACACAAATATCCAATTCATAAAGCGTAGCTGAAAATGATTTGAACATATCTTTGTATATATCAAGGCTAATTATATTTACATATTTACTTTTGAGGATATTTTCTCTTGTAAGAAAATCGTTGACATTTGATGTGAAAGTAATGTTTAGATTAATCTAACTAATATTTTTATTGAGCTGACTTTCATGAACGATAAATTTCGTTTAAGGAAAGTCAACTTGATCTTTAATGAGTGATATATTTTAAGGGTACTTAATTATCCCCTTAAGGTAATAGCATTTAAGAGCGATAATTGATTTGATTAGTTGGACCAATCATGGAATGGGTCCATGATAAGAAATCTCATAGATGTGATACAAATAATAGATTACCAAAAGAAATAGAAATTATGTGTGTAGACCATTCCAATATATACCATATCCAGAGCAACAACAAAGATATGACGAAACTGATGGAAAATATGATTAAAATTAATTAAAAACGTGGATATACCCTTAAGATGCCGGGGACAATGTTTCTCCGATCTCCTCTATAAATTTCGGCCTTCTGAGCCACCATTATCACAACCACCACCACCACCTCTCTCTCATTAGTTCTCTCTTGCCACCATTAACACATCGTGACGGTGAGATTAGTTACAAGTTCATTTATTACAAGTATATACCTATTTATGTATAGTCAGAAATTTTGTTTGCATCACTAAAATTATTTGATTCTGTATAGCTTAAATCAAACAAAAATAAATAAATGCACATTTCTAGTCATTGTATTTTTATTAAAATAAAAGAGACTAGCTACGTCACCAAAAAAGAAAGAAAAGAATAGTTACAAAATAAAGAATATCTAAACTTTTACTTGGTGAAAACAGGAGAGACAAGCAAACCTGAGATGGCCGATCAACAGCTTGGAGTGCTAAAAGCACTCGATGTTGCGAAGACGCAACTTTATCATTTCACGGCGATTGTCATCGCCGGTATGGGTTTCTTTACTGATGCCTACGATCTCTTTTGCGTGTCCTTAGTGACCAAGCTCCTTGGTCGCCTCTACTACTTCAATCCGGCATCAGCGAAACCTGGCACACTACCCCCTCATGTTGCGGCTGCGGTCAACGGTGTGGCCCTCTGTGGAACCCTTGCTGGTCAGTTGTTCTTCGGATGGCTCGGTGACAAACTCGGACGGAAAAAAGTGTACGGTATCACTTTGATCATGATGATCGTGTGCTCCGTTGCTTCCGGTCTCTCATTCGGAAGCCATGCCAAGGGTGTCATGACCACTCTTTGCTTCTTCAGGTACAACCCACTTATGATACACATTGTTTATCAATAGTTTCTTCGTGGCTCCAACTTGCAAGTCTCAAGGTCAATCTGTTTCGACCTGAAAATCAAATTTTTAAACGATTATTTGTAGGTTTTGGTTGGGATTCGGTATCGGAGGTGACTACCCTCTTTCAGCCACTATCATGTCTGAATACGCTAATAAGAAGACTCGTGGGGCTTTCATCGCGGCCGTCTTCGCCATGCAAGGTGTTGGTATCTTGGCTGGAGGTTTTGTTGCACTTGCAGTTTCTTCCATTTTCGACAAACAGTTTCCATCACCGACCTATGAGCAAAACAGGTTTCTCTCAACGCCTCCTCAAGCTGATTACATTTGGCGCATCATTGTCATGTTTGGCGCTATACCTGCGGCCTTGACCTTCTATTGGCGTATGAAGATGCCTGAAACCGCTCGTTACACTGCTTTGGTCGCAAAGAACATCAAACAAGCCACAGAAGATATGTCCAAGGTTTTACAAGTGGAGCTTGAGATGGAAGAGAGGGCAGAAGATGTCGTTAAAGACCCAAGACTTAACTATGGCTTGTTCTCTAAGGAATTCCTCAGACGCCATGGGCTTCCACTCCTTGGGTGTACCTCCACTTGGTTCTTGCTTGACATTGCCTTCTACAGCCAAAACTTGTTCCAGAAGGATATTTTTTCGGCCATTGGATGGATTCCAAAGGCAGCCACCATGAACGGTATACATGAGGTTTTCAAGATTGCTAGGGCTCAAACTCTTATCGCGCTCTGCAGTACTGTTCCAGGTTACTGGTTCACGGTCGCGTTCATAGATATTATGGGAAGGTTTGCAATCCAGCTAATGGGATTCTTCTTCATGACCGTGTTTATGTTTGCCATTGCCTTCCCTTACAATCACTGGATCAAACCAGACAACCGTATCGGATTCGTGATTATGTACTCTCTCACTTTCTTTTTTGCCAACTTTGGTCCAAATGCAACCACTTTTATTGTCCCTGCTGAGATCTTCCCAGCCAGGCTAAGGTCTACATGCCACGGTATATCAGCCGCTACAGGTAAGGCTGGAGCCATCGTTGGAGCCTTTGGGTTCCTATACGCAGCTCAATCACAGGACAAGAGCAAGGTGGATGCAGGATACCCACCAGGCATTGGAGTCAAGAACTCACTGATCATGCTTGGTGTTATTAACTTTATCGGTATGCTCTTCACATTCCTTGTCCCAGAGCCAAAGGGAAAGTCCCTCGAAGAACTCTCTGGTGAGGCTGAGGTTGAGAAATAATTACGCCGTCATATTTTCGATACATATTTGTTGTTGGTTTTCGTCATTCTTACGTTTCAATTTCTTTTTGCGATATGATATTGTGCACCTTTACTTTTGCTTTTTGTTTTTTTTTTTTTTTTTGTGTAACCATTGATCAATTCTCAAAGAACTCCTAAGAAACAAACTCATGTTATGTTCATAACTGTGAACAAGTCCTCGCCTCTTAATACGGCACAAGAAATAAACATAATTAAAAATAATATTTATTTGTTAATATCTATTATATTTTTCATAACTTTTAATCCATAATGAAAAGACTATATTTGTCTACATTATTAAAAGAGAAGTACAAAGAAAAAAAGTTCATCAAGGGGAATTAATTGTCTCATCTGAACCATCATTGTGGGTTAAGTGTATTCACACATATTTGATTCACAAAGAATCTTTTTGGTCAATTCGAGAAACTACCAACGTGGGTTTATAGGTTTGAAATACCGAACTCTTGCACGAAATTTTCGTAGGGTTGATGTCCGAAATGGAGAAGCAACTTCTTTCTGGTTCGATGACTAGTCGTATCTAAGATGTTTTAGTGGAGAGACTTGGCCCGCGAAAAGTTATTGATATAGAGGTTCCATTACATTCACTCATTTTATACTCGTGTAAACTACATATTTTCTGTATATAGTTGTGTCATCATCTCAAATAGAATCAAGAATAGAGAGTAAAGAATACATCATTCAATGTGTGTCTACCACCAAACTGATTTTTCTAGTTTTGTATTTGAACACAATTGATTTTTTTCTTTTTTAAATTCCACCATTTAGCATGTTGACCATGGGTTTATGCTGGTTATTTATAAAATTTAACGCCTCATAATCATTGTGTCAACAAACTATCATGGTCACAAACATTATTTCCAGTGATCAAGAGTTCTTACAATCGCACAAAAGCACTAATGGTATGTCATTTAATTCTTTTTAGCTCATGTGAGTTTTACATTGAAATAGGCAATAGGTTGTTTTGTCTTTCGACACGAACATCTACTATCCCGAGTCTACTAGCATCATATTCAACTTCAAACACTTGAATAAAATATGAAAACATCAAAAGAGTTGCTTCAGACAGTTTTTACTTCATAAGTTCAAACATATTTGAGTCATACTCCATTCAATTTTAACCTTTCTCAAGCACCCGGTTATTGAAGTATGGAAAATACATAACTTATACATATATCTTCTATAGAAAAAGGCCATTAAAGCTTGTAACAATTAGAATTGACCAACTCTTTATTACTTTGACCAGCTATCATCCTCTCAAATCCCAACACCATAAGCAACAGAGGAGAAGAACATGCATACACTAATCATATTTAGCATAGTTGTTTTATTTGCAATACCTCAAAAAAACATTTCGTTGTCTTAGTGATTATTATCGTTTTTGCTATACACGACACTTGTCATCAAAGTAAACAAGCACACAAACTTTTTTAATAGAGTTTGGCAATTGTAGGAGAGGGGTTGAGCACCCTCTTATAAATCCGGTATAAACCGAGAATATATCAAAATATACCGGAATAACCAGTAGATCGGTACATGAGCCAAAAAGCCCGATGAGTTCGGTACCAACCTACATCTGAATAAGAAAAGATATACTCGAATTTATCTAAATAAGTTAAGAATTCGAGAAAAGACTAAAATAAAAAATTCTTGACCGAAAAAGAAGAAATAGGCCAAATCCGATGTCGACTCCCCTTGATAAAAATAGAAAGATCTTCCAAGAGATCCGTAAGTTTACTCCGATTAACCCTAAATTTGATTATTGGTAAGCAACCCTAATTTTATTCTCAAGTTAGAGTGAAACACTTTGTAATAATCGAGTTTTGTTCAAAAAGTTGATAAATAAACTTGTTAAGTTTCTCCCATTTTTATCTCATAAATCTATTGTGCGAATTTTACTCATCCATCAGTATTTGATTTATCAACCTTTTGCTTAAACGAACCAACATGACAAACCATTCAAATAGCCTATTCTTTGTTTCTCTTTAGTTTTTTTTTTTAAATTTGGGGATAACCACTTAATAATTTTTTGATCCATTCTGCTTAACATGTCATCTACTAGGTATATAGGATAATGATATTGTCAATTGGTTTTAGGTTGACAACCAATAATTCATAACAAATGAACAGTGTTAACAACGTGGGCTTCTCTTTTTGATGCAGCATAGATTTAGGATAAAGATGAAATAATTTTTATTTTAATTATTTTATCTATTTTAGTAATCATTTTATTTCAGTTAGAATTATCTTTTGGGATTTTTATAGGTTTATTGTTTTTAAATTTCTTATAAATAACTACTTAGACTTAATGAATTATGAGAAATACCTTGAATTAACACCAAAACTAGTTTATGTTCCTAAAATACCACATACTCTTTAATTTTCCACAAATAACATTCATTAATGAATAAAAAGACTTGTTTGTCCTTGTGTTATAAACTCCAAATTCTCCAATTCCTTTAACTCTTCAACATCTCCGACGTTAGTTCCGGTGAGGTCTGACTAGGTCTCCGTCTACCTATGATGCCGTCTTCGTCTTCCTCCGACGTAAGTTCAGGCGAGGTTTTCGTCTACCTGCGATGGTGAAATTTTCCTCTTCAACGTCTCCTTCTTCCGTTTCTGGTGATAATGAGGTCGACAAGGCAAAACTCACGCAGGTTTCTCTCTTTCCCTTTTAGCCTTTTCTTCGGCTAATTCAGCTGGAATCTTTATTTCAGAATTGAGAGCGTAAATATCATATTTGAACAAATGATGTAATTAATCAATCAAAAATGAAAACTCGTATTTCACTGATTCCTCTTGAATCAGTTTTGGATTTGAGGAAGTAATAATGATTTGGATTCGAGTTTTTTCAGAATTGAAGTTTAAATTTTTAGAATAAAGAATCTATATCAAGTAATCAAGTGATTTTAGATGCATAAATGTATTGGGGTGAAGGAGAGTTTTTTTATGAGTATGGAATGGTTTCACTTAGTTTGCAAAGAGATGGGAGAAAACTTCAAGGTACTTCGAGAGGTTGAGGAGTATTAGTTTATGGGGGAGCTAGTGACTGTTGTATGATCCACCTTTTTCTTCTTTTTCTTCTTCTTTAACAGTTTTTTATTTGGTTAATGTTCTTGGTTGGTGGTTACATTTGGCGAGTGTGTCATCTTTAGCTAAGTACAAGCTCGTATTCCTTGGAAATCAATCTAATATTAACTCTTTTTTTGTTTATGTAATTTGATTGTGGAGAAGAATTTATAGGCAACGACTAGAATTGATTTTTTTTTGTCAAAGTCAATGTACCTTGAGGAAAGGACTGTTTGTCTGCAACTTGGTAATTCATCTTCTCCTATCTTTTGATCTATAATTTGACCTTAATCAATTTGTATTTAGATGATAAAGTCAATGATGATGATCTTTGTTGTTTCGTTTAGTGGCTAAATGATCATCAAATTAGCATTTCTACTTATAATAAGTCCATCTCAGCTTTATATGTGTGCCAACATGTACTATCTAAAAGTAATGGTTCACTCCTTTAGAAATAGTTATTTTGATATGTGCATTAAAATGCTGTAAGTAAGCTTCCAAGTTTCAAATTAGCTTATGTTGTTGTTATTGTCTATGATGTTGCAATTAAGGCTTCTGTGAGTATTTCTCAGCTTTACCATGAATTATACATGATGTAGAGTACTTGTCACGTCTTTTTATAGATGTGATACAATAGTTTTTCAATTTCTCATAGATTTTGCAATGATGCTTTGTAATCTTTTAATCTCTTTATGGTTTTTTCTAATGTACATACATGCCGTTATTCTTGAACACCTCCAAGTGCATTGAGGATGTTCGTACAGAGAGAGGTAGCGATGTCATAATTTTTCTGGTTGGGTAACACAACAAATCTCGTTGACAAAAGGTAAGAAACACTTGACGAGAATGAGAGACATGGAAAGTTTTTTATATTTAGCGATCATTAAGTTGACATTTCCATTTGACAGGCAAGTGTTTATAGAGGAAGGGGATAACAAAGCTCGTGATTATGGAGTTATATTCATTGAGCCGAGTGCAAAACAAGATTTAACATCAAGGTGAGAGGCGCAACTATATTCTCTTGTCTCGTTTCAGATCATGAGGTTTCTTGGAATAACGCTTGGCTTTCTTGTTCTAGTGTTCTGCAAACTGATTGTAGCTTAACATGATGCAGCTTCCTTCTTCCTCTAATTATCTAACTAACCAACATTATTAGGAAGGCTTATTGATCAAGAAGAAGGAAAATAAGAGAGCTCATCCGTACGGACGTCCGTACGTCCGTACATTCCCCATGTTCGGGTGAAATGGATGAGGCCGAATGTTGCAAAAGCAGAATGGATGTTTTAAATTGGTGACTTAGGCCTTCAAAGGCCCATGACTAAGGTTTGAATGAAGAAGAGCACATGAAGATAAGAGGGAGAGAGATTGTGACCGTTGGAGTGGTGTGGACCACTTTGTGTAAGGTGGTGTGGACCACAAAGTGGTACACACATTGATTTGCGGAGCTCCCTCCTCTTTGTAGCATTCTCTAGGTTTAGTCAAGGGTTATTAGGTTTAGTCAAAGTCTCCATATATATATATTGTAGCCTCTTTTTGTAAACACATACACATTATTCTCTCTTGGATAATGAAATCGATTTCTTCTTACCTTTTTCTATTCTCCATGGATTCTTATGATTCTTGCTCCTAAACCTCTCTAATCACATTCTCTATTCTCTAATCCTCATATTCTTACATGGTATAAGAGCATTCTTGGGTTATTTAATCTCCATTCTCTATTGTTCGTTCATTCTCTCCACTCACTCTACTTCTTTCTCTCTTGTTCGCTTATTCGCTTCACTCATTCTATCTACTCAAGTCTTGTGTCAAGATCATTTCAAATGGAAAGTAACAAGCCATTGATGATCCCGGTTACTCTCAAAGGAGAGAACTATCTCCTCTGGTCTAGGACCACAAAGACGGCACTTTGTGGCCGAGGCTTGTGGAAGCATGTGGAGAAGTCGGTTGAAATCAAGGAGGTTGTCGTTGGAGATGAGGAAAGGGCTGAAGAAATCATGACCAAAGAGGCTAAATGGTTTCAAGAAGACCAGACCGTGCTTGCCATCATTCAAGGATCCCTTGAAGCCTCCATCCTTGAAGTTTACTCCTATTGTGAAACGGCGAAGGAGTTGTGGGGAACTATCCAACATGTCTATGGGAATGTCTCCAATCTCAGCCGAGTATTTGAAGTTAAAAGGGCCATCAACTCTCTCAAACAAGATGACATGGAGTTCACTAAGCACCTTGGAAGATTTCGGTCACTTTGGGCTGAACTCGAGATGTTGAGACCAAGTACCATGGATCCAGCGGTTCTCAATGAGAGGCGTGAGCAAGACAAGGTCTTTGGCCTCCTATTGACCTTACATCCATCGTACAATGATCTCATCAAGCATATCCTACGTACAGAAAGACTCACAAGACTTGATGAGGTGTGTTAACAAGTCCAAAGAGAGCAAGGGTCTCTCAGATTGTTTAGTGGAAAAGGAGAACTACTACTTGCGAACAAAGGCTACTACAAGCAAGATGAAAGAAAGGTTTGGTGGTGTGATCATTGCAAGAAAAAGGGTCATCTCAAGGACAAATGATGGATTCTCCATCCCCATCTCAAACCGAACAAGTTCAAAGAGAATCCAAGAGCACATCTCTCAACCGATTCCAAGGAAGAACAAGGTCAAGGACAAGCGATGGTAGCGTCTTCCTCCCTTGGAGATGTGGTGCGGAAGTCTGATCTTGAAGCTCTCATTAGGTCCATTGCCTCACTAAAGGAACCCGATATCTCATTACTATCTCATAGACTTACTACTCCTTCTACTTCTCTAGTTGTAGATTCGGGTGCCTCACACCATATGATTAGCAATCCGAATCTCTTAGGGAATATAGAACCAGCCTTAGGGAATGTAATCATAGCTAATGGTGATAAGGTATCGGTTAAGGGAGTAGGGAATTTGAGGTTATTTGACAAGGATTCCAAAGCCTTTTATATGCCTAAGTTCACTTCTAACTTACTATCGGTTAAAAAGGCGACTAATAACTTGAATTGTTATGCTATTTTTGGTCCTAATGATGTGCATTTTCAGGATATTAAGACCGGAAAGATACTTGGAGGAGGAGGCACCAAAGATGATCTTTATGTTCTTGAGAACTCTTCTCAAAATACTTTTAATTAAGTAGCATTAAACTCTAGTAGAGTAGTTTGTTTGAATGCAATGTGGCATGCTAGGTTAGGTCATCCCCATTCTCGTGCTCTTGAATTGATGATGCCTAATATCTCTTTTAAATCATAGTAGTTGTGAGGCGTGTATTCTTGGTAAACATTGCAAGGTTGTTTTTCCTAAATCAAGTACTATTTATGAAAATTGTTTTGACTTAGTTCATTCGGATGTTTGGACATCTCCATGCGTATTTAGGGATAACAACAAGTATTTTGTGACATTCATTGATGAAAAATCAAAATATACTTGGATCACCTTGTTGCCTTCTAAGGATCGTGTGTATGATGCATTTATAAATTTCCAAAACTATGTCACTAATCAATTTAAGGTGAATATTAAGGTACTTAGGTCAGATAATGGAGAAGAATACACAAGCCATAGATTCAAAGAACACCTAGCTAAGCATGGGATCATTCACCAAACAAGTTGTCCATATACACCACAACAAAATGGAGTGGCGGAAAGAAAGAACCGACACCTAATGGAGGTGGCTAGGTCAATGATGTTCTACACCAATGTTCCAAGACGGTTTTGGGGAGATGCGGTCATGGCGGCATGCTATCTAATCAACCGGATACCAACTAGGATCCTTAAAGATCTCTCTCCCTTTGAAGTTCTAAATCGAATAAAACCTTCTATTGATCACTTACGTGTGTTTGGGTGTGTTTGTTTTGTCTTGGTGTCAGGGGAACAAAGGACTAAGCTAGATGCCAAGAGCACTAGGTGTATGTTCCTCGGATACTCGACTACTCAAAAGGGTTACAAGTGCTATGATCCGTCTACTAACCGAATGATGGTGTCAAGGGATGTGAAGTTCATTGAAGAAAGTGGGTATTATGGTGAAAAAGATTGGGAAAAGCTTAAGGATCTCTCTAGCTCTCCATCCGATCAATCAGAAAGCCTAAGGTTCCTCCTTGATCACCTTGGAAATGATACGAATGAATCAAAGGGAGTTGAAAATACACCACTAGGTCCAACCAATGGTGGTGAAGATGAGAACAAAGGAATGAGCAGATCTGACCAAGAGATGAACTTGATTGAAGAAAATCAAGAAGAGGACTTGAGTCACTCCCAAGCCATGGATGAATCAGAAGTTAGTTCACCATGTGATGAAGGAAATGAGGAAAATTCCCATGACACCTTTACAAGCAATGAAGAAGTAGTGAATGAACCTCAAGTACTTAGAAGAAGTACACGAGTGAGAAAGCCTCCGGATTTCTACAACAATAATGCCGTAGCCCATCCAATCCAAGCAACATGTTCGTTTGCCCTCTTGCCATCTGATCATCAAGCATTCCTAGGGAAAATTGATTCACACTTCATTCCCCAAACCTATGAAGAAGCCAAAGGCAAAGAGGAATGGATGAATGCGGTAGGAGATGAAGTGGGAGCTATGGAACGGAACCACACATGGGATGAGAGTGATCTACCTCCAGGGAAGAAAGCCGTGAGCTCCAAGTGGGTGTTTACCATCAAATATCTAAGCAATGGAGACATTGAGAGATACAAAGCAAGGTTGGTTGCTCGCGGATTCACCCAAACCTATGGGGAGGACTACATGGATACGTTTGCTCCGGTTGCCAAGCTTCATACGGTTAGAGTGGTGTTGTCATTGGCTACTAATCTCACTTGAGAACTTTGGCAAATGGATGTGAAGAACGCCTTCCTACAGGGTGAGCTTGAAGACGAAGTATACATGACACCACCTCCATGTCTTGAAGCTACGGTAGCTCCTGGTAAAGTCCTAAGGCTAAGAAAGGCTATCTATGGTCTTAAATAGTCTCCAAGAGCTTGGTACCAAAAGCTTAGCTCCACTCTTAAAGACCGAGGCTTCAAACGTTCCGAGGCCGATCATAGCTTGTTCACACTACAAGGTCATAAAGGTATTGTTGTTGTACTCATTTACGTTGATGACTTGATCATCTCCGGAGACAACACGGAAGGTATAGCATCTACCAAAGCTTTCTTAAAATCATCATTTGACATTAAGGATCTTGGTGCTCTAAAGTACTTCCTAGGGATTGAAGTGTGCCGTTCTCCGGAAGGCCTCTTTCTTTCACAAAGGAAGTACACTCTTGACTTGTTAAATGAGACAGGAAAGCTTGGAACAAAGCAGGCCAAAACTCCTCTTGAAGATGGCTACAAGGTCAACCGAAAGGGGGAGAAAGAAGATGAACCATTTGCAGATGCACCTCAATACCAAAGACTAGTGGTAAGTTGATCTATCTTACTATCACACGGCCTGATATCTCATTTGCAGTGAACCAGGTGAGTCAACACATGTAAACTCCAACGGTGTACCATTGGAGCATGGTGGAGAGGATTCTAAGGTATCTCAAGGGTAGTCCGGGTCAAGGCATTTGGATGGGAAAGAATGAAAGCTCGGAGATAGTGGGATATTATGATGCGGATTAGGCTGGAGGTCGAGGAGATAGGAGGTCCACAACCGGTTATTGTACGTTCGTTGGAGGCAACCTTGTAACTTGGAAGACCAAGAAGTAAAAGGTGGTCTCATGTTCAAGTGCAGAAGCAGAATACCGAGCAATGAGGCACATTACCAACGAGTTGACTTGGCTCAAGGCTCTCCTCAAGGACCTCAGCATTGAATCTACATCTCCCATCACATTGTATTGTGACAACCAAGCAGCCATCCACATAGCTACAAACTCGGTGTTTCATGAACGGACCAAACATATAGAAGTTGATTGTCACAAGGTTAGAGAGAAGATTGAAGAAGGAGTAATCCTCCCATGTTATACAAGAAGTGAAGACCAATTGGCGGATATCTTCACAAAGGCAGCAAGTCTCCAAGTTTGTAAGCACATCCATGACAAACTTGGTCTTGTTGATTTGACTCGTCCTTGATCAAGTCCCCTCGTTCATGATGAACATACTCTTTTTCCCTTTACACGGTTTTGTCCCATAGGGTTTTCCGTGTCTAAGTTTTTAACGAGGTGATTATCATGAACAATCCAAGCTTAGTCTCCAAAGTTCTTTTGCGGCTAAGCTTGAGGGGGAGTATTGATCAAGAAGAAGGAAAATAAGAGAGCTCATCCGTACGGACGTCCGTACGTCCGTACATTCCCCATGTTCGGGTGAAATGGATGAGGCCGAATGTTGCAAAAGAAGAATGGATGTTTTAAATAGGTGACTTAGGCCTTCAAAGGCCCATGACTAAGGTTTGAATGAAGAAGAGCACATGAAGATAAGAGGGAGAGAGATTGTGACCGTTGGAGTGGTGTGGACCACTTTGTGTAAGGTGGTGTGGACCACTTTGTGGTCCACACATTGATTTGCGGCGCTCCCTCCTCTTTGTAGCCTTCTCTAGGTTTAGTCAAGGGTTATTAGGTTTAGTCAAAGTCTCCATATATATATATTGTAGCCTCTTTTTGTAAACACATACACATTATTCTCTCTTGGATAATGAAATCGATTTCTTCTTACCTTTTTCTATTCTCCATGGATTCTTATGATTTTTGCTCCTAAATCTCTCTAATCACATTCTCTATTCTCTAATCCGCATATTCTTACAAGGCTTTCCTGGATACTTGTTTACCCTTCCCAATCTTAAGGGATTGCTTCCTGAATTTTGATTTGTCTTTTGTTCTTTCTTCAAATGTCACAACTTGAAATTGTTAAAACTCACTTGCATACATTCATTTACTGTAAAGTTTCATGTTGAATATGTGACCACACAACTTTTCGGATTCAAATCCTAAAACTACATAGATAGGAATACCTTCCTAAAATTTAAGAACGCATTCATAAATATTATGAAATCCTTTCTAAATTCAAAGACTCGATGCTTGTATATATATATGTTTAATGTTAGGGTTACACATGAATGAAATACTTGGCTTATTGGATACACGCTTTATTTACCTTCACAAGGTCGTGGGTTCAAGTCTTGGTGGGGGCTTGTTCACCTAATATTTTGTTTTTTGTATACCCAAACGTTTTAGAATCACCTTCCTATACTTTAAGAATGTCTTTCTAAAAATTATGAAACTCTTCCTAAATTAAAGACTCGATGCTTGTACATATATATGTTAAAGTTAGAGCTATACATGAATGAAAAACTTGGATTATTGGTTACATTCTCTGTTTTGTGTTTTTGTATACCTAAACATTTTAGAAAGGCATTCCTAAACTTTAAGAACGCCTTCGTGAACATTATGAAACCCTTTCTATATTTAAAAACTTTATGCTTGTTTATATTTATGTTTAATGTTAGGGCTGTACATGAATGAAAAACTTGGATTATTGGTGACATCCTCTGTTTAAATACACAAGGTCGTGGGTTCAAGTTCTGGTGGAGGCTTGTTCGTCAGTTTTTTTTTTTTGTGTAGAACCAAACGTTTTAGAAAGGTCTTCATAAACTTCAAAAACGCCTTCATAAACATTATGAAATTCTTCCTAATCTCCAAAACTTTTGTTGTTTTTCAGGTTTTGATATGTGGGTTGCTCGGTCTGCCTCCTTCCAAAGGAGTCCTCCCGCAATCTCCTATGCACACCAAAAGCGATGTTCTTAAACGACAAGTCTAATTAATAGTTTAATACTAAGTTAATCAACACTCAATATTCAGATTAAGCTGGTCTTGATGAAACTTGGTGGCATCTAAACAGATAATGCGGAGGAAGATGGCGATGGCAACCAAAGAAAGCATCAAACAGAGTAACGTCCTCACAAATCTACAAGAATATGCAACAAGTCTTCACAGAAACGGACAAAAGTCCACTTGTAAGCAATAGTAGTAGACTCATAATTCAACATTCCGATTTTCATAATATAAGCTCTTATTTTTAATCTATAGGCTAAGATAAACACAACATTGTTTAAGGAGCTACAAGATCTGAAAGAGGCAGTGATGAAGAAGAATGACGACGGTGGAGATAGCAACGACAAGAGTGGACATGAACAACTCAACAAAAATTGAATCAGATCTTCAAACCAAATAAGCAAAGATTGGTTAAACTCATATGAAATAAGAGAAATGCGTTTTCCACCTCCATAACCAGAACCATATGATCAAACTAGTGCAGAGAGAGTGGAAAGTGACCAGCTTCTTGAAGGATCTTGATAAGCTCTCTTGCAAACTTATCAAATGCTAAAGAAAACGTTTGTGTAATTTTGAATCTAACAAGTGGCTTCTTACTATGGATTGCTAGTGTCGACGACTCACTGTATTGTCGGATTAATGGTTGGATATGGGCTTGCCTATGGAGGATTTGGTGCTGTTTTCTGGATTTCTCTTGCTAAAGTAGCTTCATCTTGGGTTATCTCCCCTCTATTAGGAGCTCTTGTCTGAAGTAAGTAATATAAGAAACTAACTTTTGATCTCTAAATTCATACTCAGGCTTTCGCTAATTTTCATACTTTTCTTTTGTTCTGTGCAGTTTGTTTACAGTGCACCAAACCCATGACAAGCAGCGGCTGCTCATCTCGCTGTGTTCGTAGGTGTGGCCAGTATCTCCTCAGCTGCATTGCCTCTAAGTAAGATCTTTCCAATAACATTATCACAAGACACAAACCTTGGCATGTAGAGTAGCAGAAGCATTTCTTTGACAGAATCATCAGGAAACAACTCGGTCACCTTCTCGCTAAAATCAAATCACCAGAAACATCTCAAAACCAGCTCAAAACCATCGATTTACCCTCAGAGATCGCAGGACCAACGAGTACACAACTCGAGATAGTCAACGAAATATTTGACTATATGCAAGTCCTTTCCCCTTGCTTCATAACATTCACTCACGGAGGCAACGACGTATGCAACGCAATCAGACCATTAGCTGCCGCGTTAAGCATCCATTGATGATGCATTGCATTGGGAAGAGGGATTTAGGGAAGAAGAAGAATCGCAAAGAGTGATTGAGGAAGAAGAAGAATTGCGGAAACGAGATATCGTTGATGATAGACCGGCGACGTGAAACCGGTGACATGAGACCGGCGATGTGAGATTGGTGACGTGAGACCGGCGATCGGCGAGGCGACGAGAATCCAGTGAGAGATGGGGCAAATGAGCGACGATAGATCGATGAGACAAGTGAAGGGCATTATTGTCATTTTGGTTAATTACAAATGTTAAAAATAGAAGTTGTTGGGCTTTGTGGTATTTATGTCACAAAAACATTAAACCATGGTATTCATGACAATTGCCCATGAATTATTCAGTTGTAATAGAAAATAATAAAAAAAAAAATAGCTATTCAGTTGTAATTGAAATTGATTTTGATTAATAAGGTTGAGAGATTTCTTCTTCATAAAAACTAGAAATAATATCTGCGTGTATACGCGGGATACTTTCTTAATATATGTGTACTTTTTTTTGTCAAATCATTTCATTAGTTGAAAGGCTCCAAGAGCCAGTTCGGGGGAACATTGTTTACATACATGATATAATGCAGGTAGACACGAGTATTCCGTGCTAACAAGTCCGCTTTAATATTAGCATTACGAGAAACGAGAGAAACAGAGAAAGAATCAAAAGCTTCCTTATTCGTCGAGATTTATTCCAAATATGTCTCAAAGGCGGGCTACTGTGAAGGTGTAGACACCATCTTCACCAAGTCGGAGCAGTCTGTCAAAAAATTTACTTCAGTCTTCTTTGGCGATCAAACATCTCATTGCCTAAAGTAAGACTTCCACTTCCGTATGCAATGGAGAAAGGCTTCTTCACAGGTTACAGGCCCCCATAAGCGGCTCTTGATTATTGGTACTCGTAAAATACCAACCAATGCCTGAGAAGGCGTCAAATGCCTTCCACGAACCATCTACAAAATACCGAAAACACATGAGATCTTGTCTATCTGTTGTAAGATTATGGGAGCTTGGAATCGTGGTGAGCGTTGCTTAGGCCATTTTCTAAGCTTGAGCGTTACTCTCCGCTAATTTTAAAGTATCTCAGGGATCTCTTTCTTCATCTCCAAAAACTTTATCATTCCTTGCTTTCCAAATATACCAAATAATCTAAGGAAAACACTCAATATCCGCCTCCTTAGGCACTCTCCAGAAAAGATAGTCCATGTTTGTATACAATGATGTGGTTAGGGAATCGAGGTGGGGCCGACGGGGCTTTCGATAATTCCCATATTTGTATCGCTGGTGGACATTCAAATAGCACATGATTAATGGTTTCCTCATCTGCACCGCATCGGGTGCATCGGAGGTTACAATTGATACCCCTATGCTTAAGATTTGTTGCCACCAAGACACATCAAGTGAGAATTTGCCAGCACAAGTGTCTCAATTTGGAGGAGACACTTCAGTTTCCAACAAAAGGCTCTTAAGGAACGAATATTCGGCCCTTGCGTGGGAGCCATATGTATTGTCTTATTTAAAAGTTGTTGCACATGGTATCCTGATTTTACCGTATATTTTTAGAATTTCGTAAAATGTCAACCAACAGTATCTGTCTTATTAGCAGTACCAACATGCATCCCTCGAATGACTGTATAGTCCTCGGGGACCACTACTTGACGTAGTAAATCAAATGATCTACTATAAGAAAAGGAAAAATATTGTTACCCTTGCAAATAGTTGGCCCCGTGGATTGAGATGGAACCAAAAGATCATTCCACATTGAGATGGTTTTCCCTGCTCCTACTCGTTTGATAAGTCCTTTGAAAACCAGAGGTCTAGCTTATATAATGCTACTCCACCCATAAGAAAAAGAATATGATTTCTCGACTTAAAGGGGACTAGATTTCATGAAATATCTACCTTTGAATACTTTGGTCAGAAGTGAGTCTAGGGCATTTATTAAACGCCACAATTGCTTTACCAAAAGTGGTGTGTTAAAATCCTCAACACAGCGAAACCCAATGCCGCCATCCGCCTTGATCTCACATAATTTATGCCATGCCATCCAATGCATTCTACGTTGCTGCCCATTTGTGCTCCACAAAAATTTTGCTATTGCACTTGTTAGTTTGGCAGCCGAAAATATGACATGACATATGTTGGTAATGCTGATCCGACTTAATCAGTTTTTCCTTCTCTCCCTTCGATAGAAGCTTTGCCGACCAACCATTTATCCGATCTTGTAGTCTCTCCCTCACAAAAGAGAAGATTTTTGTTTTTGGTCCTCCCATGCTTTCCGGGATCCCAAATATTTACCCATGCCACCAATATTTGTTATGCCTAAAGAACCCATTAGATCCTGTTTTGTCTTCTCCCACCGTATGACCAAATTGTACAGATGATTTTTCAAAGTTTATCTTCTGCCCCGAGGCTGCTTCATATTTCCTAAGAATTCCGAGAATAACCAAACACTGTTCTTTGCTTGCTTTACAGAAAAATAAACTGTTGTCAACAAATAATAAGTGTGAAATAGAAGGGCTGTTGTGCCACCTTCAAACATGTGAGTAATATTTCCCTTTTCTATTCCTTGATATTCCCTATTAAGGCCTCCATACAAAGTATAAATAAATACGGAGAGAGTGGATCTCTTTGCCGCAATCCACGTTTTGGAATAATCAGGCCCCTGGCCTAGCCATTGAGAAGAACATGGTATCTTACCGAAGTAACACACCTCATCATCCATGTAACCCACCTTTCACAAAAACCAAACTTCCGAAATAATTTCTCAACAAAAGTCCATTCTACCTCATCATACGCCTTACTCATAACAGTCTTGATAGCCATGTCTATTTGTATGATTTTTCTTTTTCTAGTTTTTGATTATAAATTTTATTATTTTTAAAATGCTAAATTTATTGATTTGGATATATTTCAATATATATATATATATATATATATATATGAAAATTATGAATATTTTTAATGTGAAATGTGACTTTTTCTTTCTAATTATGCTTGTAAAACATTTGATTTCTCATACTTTAATTTGAATACTTTTTAACAAAAAAAACAAATATACAAATGATAATATTCAGGCAATTCACAATTCCAAATTTATATTCCTATAATTACAAAAATCAAATTCTATAATAATACTAGATATAAGTTATGCTTAGATGACGCAAAAAAATCAAGAATGAAAGTAATTATGTTATATTTTGGATCTATATTCACTAAAGACATGTTCATGATTATTTGCTTGAGATTTGCTTATAACATTTCTATTCCAAAACCAGCTAGGACTTTTGGATATCATGATCAACCTCGCATAGTTTATGCCTTTATGACTTCTATGTCTACGTTTCTTCCACTCATATCTCTAGTTCTAGTTATTTTTTCCTCTAACTCTAACAAATTGTGTAGCCTTCTTTTGTAACATAGCTAGGATATGTTAAAAAGAAAAACAAATGGTGATCAAAAACTTGACTCGGAACATAAAACACATGAATTTATATAAACATACCTCATGTATGCTGAGAGTGATATTCTCAATTCTAACATAAACCCAGTCTCTACGTAATCATTAGGCACATAACACCCTCAATCATGCTCAGTACCCAATGTATGTTTAAAATATGTAGCGCCCATGCATGACATCCTAGAGAAATACCCTTATGGCCAATGATCAAACTTATTTTTATTTAGTAATTTCCTTCATAAGATCAAAAAAAGTGAGCGTGATTTCACATTAGACAATCCACCTTCCCATATCTTATAACCTTCTGCGACAAACCATCATCATTCATCAGTTTAGAGCTAAGCGATAATTGTTTTTCAAGTATAGAATAAATGTGACACTAATGATACTTTTGTCTATTTTCAACACTGTGCCACAAAAATGCAGAGTATATATAAGAGCCAACAAAATTGTAAAGCATATATAAACCATTCCATGGATACAACTAAGTGTTCTGACAAAACAATAAAAGAAAATCATATACATCAAATGATCTCCAAACCCATCACAAAATTGAACTATTGATTGTATAACTCCATGACTTTTTCTGAATTCTCTGATCACGATCTCTGAGCTTGCCATTTATTATACATCACATGGCTGCAAAGAACTCAAAGTCAAGAAATGATCGCTCTATAGCCACAAATTAGCCCATCAATCCAGGTAAAGTGGTTCTCTATAAACCAAAAAAAATCATTTAGCATTTTGAAACCTCACCCAAAGAAGATTTCATGGAAGCCAAAGCTACTCATGAACTATACAGAAGTCTATTTTTTACTTGAAAAAATGGTTTAACAACATTCGTATCACGGAAAATCAATCTGAGAAACATATTACCGTCAAATCACGGAAAATAAAGCAAAAAAGAAACCATAATTAAAAAAGAAAGGATATTGCGTTTAATGTAGATGTAAGGAGTATGGTTTCCTTTCTTCAACCAATATTCAACCAGTATGGCAAATTAAATTCTTCTCACTCTCCAACCCGCTATAAAAACTTATTGAACTCTTGGCTGATGTGATCTGAATTTGTGATGACAATAGTTCATCTGGTGGGATGATGTTTAACATGCCAAGTTAAGTCATTAATTAAATAAGCAACTTTAGCTTCCATTGCTTCAATAGACTAAATGAAGCAAGCAGTGCTTTCGAACTTGAACCCTTGTTAACTTTTAATTGATAGGTTTGAAGATGAAAAGAAGTCCAATATCGATTCAATACTTACCAGATGACTGAATATAAAGACGTCTAAATCAACTTTCATTCTCCAATGATCAAATTAACAGAGCTCATTTTTTTTTATGCTTTTCACCTTCTATCTTATATTCCGAATATTTTTTTGCTTTATATAATAAAAGAATCCAAAAAAACTTTTCATGTTGTTGAATAACAATTCAATGGTGGAAATAGGTTGATGTCGCTTTGGTTCTCAAATAAATAACTATGATTCTAGGGATTTGAAGAAGATGGAAAGAATAAATCGATAGATTTAATTGGAGTTTGATTTTTTATTTAGACTTTTTTATTGCTGATGTGTCATGGAGATAAGTGTTGACGTGTCACACTCTTATGAACCATATAAGAAAAAATTGATTATTAAAAATTATGTCGAATAATTACGAAAATCATATTAAAATATTGATGGTTCATAATTTTCAAATTTGACAATATTGTTTTCAAATTTGTATCCAAGCGTTATTCAGATTGTCTGTTAATCCTATGACATCATATATATTTGGATTCGACTTTTACTAAAGAAAATAAAATGTTTGACTTTTCTTACAATAATTAAAGGTTTAAAAGTTTTCAAAAATCACTACTACATGAACTGACTAATATTATTTAACATTATTATTTTATATATTTTTTTAGAAAATAATATGGTATAAAGAAGGATGCTGAGGTGTTACACTTTTGTAAGAACTAACCATTCTATTTTTATAAAAGCATTATATGGTGTTTTCAAAGAGTTTTCATAAAACCCAAGTTTTTCAGGTATTTCAATTGTCAAAAATCAACGGGTTTTAAGATGTATCGTTTTTTAGTTAAATCAACACAGTCGGGCGTTTTACGAATTTCAGCTCAGTTGTTGTATTTGTTTTTCCAGCCATACTATACAAATACACGGCTCTAAACTAAAAATATCGGTTTGTCTGACTTTATCCAGTTGTCAGCATTAATCGACAAAATGATACAACAACACCACGCTGACTTTTGTAGCAACTGTATATATATAAAATACTACTAATTAACAAAGATGATTTTTTTTGTGTGATCGTTACAGCTATTTAAATAATACATGTATAAGTTATGCATTAACTGTAAAATTGCTTTAAATAACATTGATGTGGAGTATATACCCTGATGCATAGAATAAAATTTTAAACTACGTATGAATACAACGGATCATCTTTTTTTTTTCAGCGGGAACCTTTTTACATGGATTAGTTTTTGACCCACAAATATCTAGCTAAAATTGTTTGGACATAGCTTCGATATTTGTTTCGTAGATATAGTTTCAAAATATCGAAGCTGTATAGCATTTCACATAATTCACCTTTTATTATTATTATAATAATAATAATAAAAATAATTATTATAACAATAATAATAATAATAATAATAATAATATTTTTTTTTTACTTTGAATATTACTTCACTGTGGTTTTTTTGTTTCTTTTACGAAAAGGGCTGACTTTTATGGACAATGATGTTTTATTAATCTTAGTAGCAACTTTCAAAACAAGAGAAAACAAATAAAGTGGACGAGAGTATGGTGATACGTGATATGTCATATAAATAAGATAACTTGTTAGATGGTTTGCAATAAGATAATAGGTAAATAAAATAAACTTGTAACGTGATGACTCTCATGAACAAATCAATTTCGTTTAGCTAAAGTCAACACAGTCTTTAGTAATTACGAGAATCAAAATCGAATACGCTTTGTCGACAAAAATAGCAACCAGGATACTCGATCAAGTTAAAAATCAGAACTATAAAAAATTATTAAGAACTGCAAAAACAGCCATATTTTCGACAGATTCTATATGTCGAATATGCATTTGTGAAACAAATACGACTGATTTTGTAGTTTTTTTTCTTATAAATTTAAAATTTCCAGAAAATACAGAAAAAACTTTTGATCAAAAAAACAAGTGGATGATAAACGGTTACTTTTTTTTATAACCGTGAAGTTTGGGCCTAGATCCTTATTTCTTTGAGTCCGAAATCAGTCTTTAATCTACTTCCTTTGGATTACCTTTTCTCCAAAATGAACTTGAACCCATGGTCTCCTTGTTAATGTTCTTGTTCTTCTCCACGAAAACCACTAGACCAAGAGCTAGTTTGTAATGGTTTGTATTTTTTAACTAGTTAAAAAGGCAAATTCATCAGAAAAATTTGTTGAAAACTTGTAAGAAATTACAACAGTCATAAAAAAGACAATATCAATATTTAATGGTAATAAAATTCTGCAATACCATCTTTTGGAATTTCAATTTTTTTACAAAATGTACAACGACTATTTACTTCCATTGTAAAATTATTGCCGGTTAGGTAGTTTCTCGACGTATATTTTTATCAAAGATTTTCTCGAATATATGAGCATATATTGAGATTTATTAATATTATGTATATATATAGAGATTTATTAATATATGTACATATATAAAGATTTATTAATAAACGTAACTTATATCAAATGTGTTTTTTTAACACTAATTTATTATTTTATTGCAAATTATGAGAAATGTTACATTAACAATTTTATTTACAATGTACAATTTTGCCGCCTTATGTGCTTCTAAACCAAACGGTTCTATCTGCACCATGTTAAATATTTCTTGTAATTTTGTCTTCATTATTATAAACTGCGTTCGCTAGGATTGGAACCCTAGACCTCTTGGTATAGAAACATTAATGATCACTAGGCTAAATTCCACGTGTTGAATGTGTTTAGAAATTGAATGTTGTTTTCAATTTTAATTGTCAATTAATATATAGAGGATTAATATTTAAGGATACGTACTTATTACCTGAACTTATCCCTTCAGGTAATAGCATTTAGTTAAGAGCAAGAATTGATTAAATTAGTTGGACAATGGAATGTGTCCATGCCATGATTAGAAATCTCATAGAGAAGTCATCGATACTAATAAATAGATTATTAAAACGGAGATAACTATGTGCAGACCATACACTTACCCAGAAGAGCAAGATAGATAAGTAGAGAAAGTGATGGCAAAAAACATTAAAACTGAATAAAAATGTGGATATACCCTTAAGATGCCGGAGACTATGCTTCTCCGATCTCCTATATATTTTCGACCGTCTCAGCCACAATAATCACAACCACCACCTCTCTCTCTTTCCATCTCATTAGTTCTCTCTCTTGCCTCGTCCTTCGCCACCACTAACGCAAACGTGACGGTGAGATTGCGTACAAGTTTATAATATCTTCATTTATATATATAACGAAAATTTTTATTTGCGCTTGCTTAAATTATTTGATTATATGTATGTCTATTAATTAGCTTAAATTTAAAAGTTCTTCTGTTACTTGGGTTATTGTTTAATTAGAAATACAAAATATTACAAAAACAAATTTAATACAAAATGTTTACCGTTACTGCATGAAAACAGGAGAGACAAAAGCAGCAAAGATGGCCGATCAGCAACTAGGAGTGCTAAAAGCACTCGATGTTGCAAAGACGCAACTTTATCATTTCACGGCGATTGTCATCGCCGGTATGGGTTTCTTTACTGATGCCTACGATCTCTTTTGAGTGTCCTTAGTGACCAAGCTCCTTGGTCGCCTCTACTACTTCAATCCGGCATCAGCGAAACCTGGCACACTACCCCCTCATGTTGCGGCTGCGGTCAACGGTGTGGCCCTCTGTGGAACCCTTGCTGGTCAGTTGTTCTTCGGATGGCTCGGTGACAAACTCGGACGGAAAAAAGTGTACGGTATCACTTTGATCATGATGATCGTGTGTTCTGTTGCTTCCGGTCTCTCCTTCGGAAACGAAGCCAAGGGTGTCATGACCACTCTTTGCTTCTTCAGGTACAACCCACTTATGATACACATTGTTTATCAATAGTTTCTTCGTGGCTCCAACTTGCAAGTCTCAAGGTCAATCTGTTTCGACCTGAAAATCAAATTTTTAAACGATTATTTGTAGGTTTTGGTTGGGATTCGGTATCGGAGGTGACTACCCTCTTTCAGCCACTATCATGTCTGAATACGCTAATAAGAAGACTCGTGGGGCTTTCATCGCGGCCGTCTTCGCCATGCAAGGTGTTGGTATCTTGGCTGGAGGTTTTGTTGCACTTGCAGTTTCTTCCATTTTCGACAAACAGTTTCCATCACCGACCTATGAGCAAAACAGGTTTCTCTCAACGCCTCCTCAAGCTGATTACATTTGGCGCATCATTGTCATGTTTGGCGCTATACCTGCGGCCTTGACCTTCTATTGGCGTATGAAGATGCCTGAAACCGCTCGTTACACTGCTTTGGTCGCAAAGAACATCAAACAAGCCACAGAAGATATGTCCAAGGTTTTACAAGTGGAGCTTGAGATGGAAGAGAGGGCAGAAGATGTCGTTAAAGACCCAAGACTTAACTATGGCTTGTTCTCTAAGGAATTCCTCAGACGCCATGGGCTTCCACTCCTTGGGTGTACCTCCACTTGGTTCTTGCTTGACATTGCCTTCTACAGCCAAAACTTGTTCCAGAAGGATATTTTTTCGGCCATTGGATGGATTCCAAAGGCAGCCACCATGAACGGTATACATGAGGTTTTCAAGATTGCTAGGGCTCAAACTCTTATCGCGCTCTGCAGTACTGTTCCAGGTTACTGGTTCACGGTCGCGTTCATAGATATTATGGGAAGGTTTGCAATCCAGCTAATGGGATTCTTCTTCATGACCGTGTTTATGTTTGCCATTGCCTTCCCTTACAATCACTGGATCAAACCAGACAACCGTATCGGATTCGTGATTATGTACTCTCTCACTTTCTTTTTTGCCAACTTTGGTCCAAATGCAACCACTTTTATTGTCCCTGCTGAGATCTTCCCAGCCAGGCTAAGGTCTACATGCCACGGTATATCAGCCGCTACAGGTAAGGCTGGAGCCATCGTTGGAGCCTTTGGGTTCCTATACGCAGCTCAATCACAGGACAAGAGCAAGGTGGATGCAGGATACCCACCAGGCATTGGAGTCAAGAACTCACTGATCATGCTTGGTGTTATTAACTTTATCGGTATGCTCTTCACATTCCTTGTCCCAGAGCCAAAGGGAAAGTCCCTCGAAGAACTCTCTGGTGAGGCTGAGGTTGAAAAGTGAGAAAATGTAACGTTCTTTTGTGGTTTGTTTGATTTTATTTTTATTTTTTTATTTTTGCTTTTTCAATACCTTGTATTTCCCTTCGCGTGATGCACTAAATGACGAAAGTTTGTGATGTGGAATACGTCAGTCTTACTGCCTCAGGGCAAATCTTGTAATCCATGTTTTGTTGTACTCTAATCAAAATCAACAATGTCAAAAAGAACCTTATAAAGTTTCATTTTTGGTACCATTTATAAGTTTTGTTATAACTTCCAAGTGAACATAAGCGACGTAAACATTTATATCATTAATTTAGTCCACGGTTGTAACCTAGTGCATGGTTCGTAATAATTTTATTGCCGTGTTTAAAAATATGTAAACTATTTAAAAACACAAACAACCTGTAATGTAACTTGAGAGCTAGGCCTTGCGAACAACCTGTATATTTTTCATTTATTGATTTTTGTTAGACTCAAATTTTAGTATTTTTAAAAGATATAAAAACACCAACTTGAGATATTATTTCACGTGAAAATATGAATTTTTTTAATTCGAAAAAAGCAGTAGAAAGGAAAATAAACCAACACTTTAATACATTATGATTTGTCCACAGCAGAATATAAACAACAATTTTTACAAAATATCAGATGGACGAAATAACTATAGTCTATAGAGTTCTGGTAAAGGCAAAAGTTTTTTACGCTTTAGTTTCATCCCACTACAAAAAAAACACAGTTATTTCCGATCACAGTATTGGTAGCGATAGCGAACAGGGCTGTCTCATCAATCACATTCTCGCCTGAAAGCTCCTCAAGAGACTTCCCTTTAGATTCAGGCACTAAAAATGTCATGATCATACCAACGAAGTTGATAACACCAAGCCTGATCAACGAGTTCTTGACACCGATACCCGGTGGATATCCTGCGTCAGTCTTGGTTTTATCTTTTGACTGAGCTGCGTATAAGAATCCAAACGCACCCACGATGGCTCCTGCCTTTCCTACTGCGGCTGATATTCCATGGCAAGTGGATCTTAGTCTGGCCGGGAATATCTCGGTAGGAACCAAAAATATAGTTAGGGAATAAATAATGACGAATCCAATACGGTTGTCCGGTTTAACCCAGAGCTCTTAAGGGAAGACAATAGCGAACATAAAGACGATCATGAAGAAGAATCCCATTAGCTGGATTACGAATCTTCCCATGATATAAATAAAGGCAACTGTGAACCAGTAACCTGGAACCGTACTGCAATTTGAGCCCTACCAATCTTGTAAACCTCATTGATGGCATTCATTTTATTCGCTCGGGATCCATTCGATCGCGGAAAATATATCTTTCTGAAATAAATTTTGGCTGTAAAACGCGATGTCAAGCAAAAACCAAGTGGAGGTCGTCCCAAGGAGAGGAAGTGATATGTTCAAATCTAATACCCTAAAAGTATCTAAGCAGTCGCTACAGTATTTTAGGGGTCGAACCACAAAAACTCAAGATGACACTCAATAGATTCAGAAATATGAACTAAGCTAAGCAAAATAGATGAAATTAAGAATGACAAAACAATTAAATCAAGGATATAAATCAATGGAAGAAAACGCTAGGTTTAGGGAAACTTGCAGGCAAATCAGAATTATCAACTCAAATCAATTGTCAGGAATAAATTAAGCTCCGCCTTCAAACTTGAATCACAGATGTAAAGTCAACCAACTGTCGTTGCGAAAACTATCTATGCCTAAACCTAGAATTCCAAATTTCTTTGCAATTTCTATGAATTTAAACAAGCATTAAAGTTCAAGTTCAATTGTTCACAAAATCCCTAAACCAAATTTCTTTGCGAATAGGGCTTTTGCTCACCAAACACTAGATCAGACACTCAATCACACTTTCGTGCCAATCAAACAACCTAACATCAGATTCTAGTTCGCGAGGCTAGAATAAGCATTAATCTCATGTCTAGGTGAAAAGCTTTATAGATTATTCCCTAACAATCGATTCAGATCTAACAATTCATCAAATACCTTTAAGCAACCCTAATCCTAACAGGGAATCTACTCAGACATGGTGAAAGCAATAAACATCATGAATAGAATAGATATCATAATATAAAATTGAAATAGAGTAAGAATACAAAGAGGTTCAAGAATTCTTCTCCAAAAACTCAGTTGCAGAAAAACTCTATCTCCAGAAATCACAAGGTGTTCTTCTGGAAGCTGTAAAACCTAATTAAATAGCTAATCAAAACGTTTTGGAGTTATCTCGGAAAAATAAGAAAAACTTCTGGATAATCTTGGGTTTGTTGACGTTCCGGTCGCTGGCATCGACCGATGCTGTAAGTGGTATCGATCGATGCCAGGTTCTTTGGTCGTGGTTCTTCCAAACAAATAGTGTCGATCGATGCTCCTCAGTGTCGATCGATGCTGAGCTTGTTCCCGAACGGCTTAAACTCCAAATTGCTTCAAAAGCTCCCCAAATCCCCCAATTGGCTCCATACGCGCCTATAACTGCAAAAGAACCTGAAAGACTCTGAAACTAAAGAAAAGAATCAACAAAAAGGACTTATATCATGGCTAAAAACGGGTAAAAACCATGATATATCAACTCCCCCAGACTTAGTCTTTGCTTGCCCTCAAGCAAACAAAAAACTAAACAGAGAAAGAGGTTTGAAAACATGGAGACTCACCTTTTTCTTGAGACATAGTAATGACCCTTTTTCCAAGCTCCTAGTTGCCACCTAAACAGCTTCAAATCGGACCACCATGTACTTCTCCTTAGGCTGTTGCAGTTTCCCATTATTTACTCATTATCTCACAGCATCAATCATACTAAATCCTTCATTGCCGTTTCATCACTGATGTTGATATTCAAGAACCTTCTAGATTCTTCCTCATGCGATATCATGACTGAGGAACCACTCAGATTTTACACTTTGGTATTGATTTCCTCTCCCCCAGACTTATCTCTTTTTATGTTTCTGATTTCAAATTAAGCTTCGCATACACAAATCAAGGTTCGAGACGCGAGTATTGATGGTGATGGCCACCTAATCCCCGGTTCTCCCCTCTCAAAGTGTCAAAAGTCTTAGGCGAATAATGGGGTCTCAGGAAATGTTCCTACCCCTCGCTTCAGACTTTTGTGTGATCATTCCTTATCCAAGTAGAACAGTGGGATCACAGGAAGTATTCCTATCCCTCTACTCGGCGGAAATCATCTCATTTTTTATGCATTTTATGAATCATTATGTGTCAGGGGAGAGGTCTACCAATTTTATCAAATGCATGAGTTCCTTTGCCAGATATGCATGATGAATCAAGTTCAGCGAATACCAACCTCAGGAGTGAAGTGCAAAATTGGCTTAGGATTCAGAAGAAATTTGCTGGAGACATGGGTGTTTCCTGGTTAACTGGTTAGCCTTTGGATTTTTCATTAGTCGATCTTAGGGCTGGATCGGTGACAATGGTTACTCAAAAACAAAGTCAGGACACTGACATCAAGCAAAGGTTCATAATCTCCAACAAGTTTGACTCAATAAAACAAAAATTTGACTCAAAAAGACTCAAAATTGGACTGACTCTTAAGAAAAACAAACACAATGTCAGTAATCACCTCCCCCAGACTTAAACAACACTGTCCCCAGTGTTATCTAGCCTAGAGGAAGCAAAAGAAAGCACAGGAAACAAATGAGTAAATGCGACAATACCGTGGAAAGGTAATGGGCATCGATCGATACTGAGGAGTATCGATCGATGCCAAGGTCTGTGTCGGATTCTGAAACTCGAGATAGTGTCTACTGAAGCCAAAAGTTAGGTGAAGTAACTGTCAGATCAGAGAACACAGTTAGAAGCAACATAATAATATATAGCCATAAGTTCCAACAAGTACTGACAATGAGATTAGACAAGTTCAGAAAAGAAAGCAAAACAAAAGAAAAGAAAAGAAAGGGAAATGTAAAACCCAGGAACAGAAACTAGTCTGAATCCTCATCAGAATCGGACTCAGAGACGGGGTAGCGGGTCGAAGGGCCAGGAGTAGAGTGGTCAGCGTCAGTGGACGACATGCAGCGGCAGCGAGAAACAGCGGCCCAGATACTCTGAAGACTCTCCACCACATATCTCTGAAAAGTAGCTGTCTCCATCGGTAGCTCTGGAGGTGGAGGAAAAGAAGGAGCAGGAGCAGATGTCGGGCGGCGCTGTGAACGGCTAGGCTGACTCCCAGCAGAATCAGTGGTTGGTGTCTCGGCTGCAGCAACAGGAGCGGACGGAAGCTGGTGTGGTGCGCAGACACGAGCAGAAGGGGCGACCAAAAGCAAGCTCGGGTCTAGATCAAAGTGCAGTCGAGAAGGGTGAGTGCCAATGGAGGTGAGAACGCGGTTGGGGAGCTGCACAAAGAGATCTCCATCTGTCGTAGGCAGGCACCAGCGGCGAGTGGCCTTCAACTAGCGCATATGCTGCATATGCTGCTCATCCATGAGGGAACGGGTAGTGACGATCGAACAAGCTGCAGTGGATATTCCAAAGTGCTCGAAGATAGGGGTGAGAAGGCTGCCAACTGACTCGGACTTCCGCGCTGTGGCGTAGTTGCGGCCAGTGAAGGGCTTGGTCTTAAGAGAGACCAAGTGGTGTGCAAAGAGAGCGCCAATGTTGACCTCGAGGTTCAACTCGGGCCACTCAAACTTATCCTCAGGGATTATGTCACCAACTGCCTTGTATATCAACATCAGCTCTGAGATCCTCAACTTGTTCGACTCCATCTTGCATAGGAGAGTGGTGCTCAGAATCCGGGCAATGCAACGCAGAGTCAGGTGGCGGATATCTATCTGGGTACAGGTCTTGGAACTGTAGGCGCCAAGACCAATGTGTCGCCAAAAGTTCTGCAGATCCTGAAACTGAGAAGGGAGAGCAATCTGCTGAGGGTAAGGATCAAACCCGTAGATGGAGCAGAGATCAAGAATGGGTAATCTGTAGCGAATCCCTCTGATCAGGAAAGTCAGGGTCCCCTCAGAAGCAGTGCGGTGGACCTCATCTCTATAGTACACTCGAGCTGTGGCGAGGAACTGACGAACGAGGTCTGGATATAGATCATACT